>JAHDVF020001591.1:0-39979 GCA_022606425.2 Lepidostoma basale | reverse complement strand
GCACAGAAAATCAGTTTTTCATGTAGAGACCAGTAGAACTGTGATGATAATAATATAATTTATATTATTCTTCTGTCTTAAACACCCTCAGGATGCATAGACACTCAAGATCCTTGTTCACTTAACTCGTATTGTCACGCATGATGTTTCACATCACACCATGTGAAGCCTGTCGCTTTATCTGAGTCCTGCAAAATTCTTGTATATTCATTGTTTTTTAATAAATGTGCTATCCTATTCTTGCATTTCAAGGGTGGATGAGGCTAAGGCTAAGCCGACCCAAGTGCCAAGCTTGATGCTTATGAGAATTATGTCAGGAAATTACAGTGTACCAGCGAATTCATTCCGGCTACCCCTTCGGAAAACGGCCTGGTGTTTAATTAGTTAGTTAATTAGAATGACAGCATATGGTGTAGCCATCACGATAGTACGTGTGGGTTGGTTCACTAGTATATATCACCTAGCTTGCAGTGTAGCTCTAAGCACCCTACCTATATGGCCGTAGCCTAAGAGTCTAAGACTCACAACTGTTCAACATTTTTAGTAAATACACATTAATCAAGTAATCAACCAATTCCGTTACATATTCCAAATAAAAGTAACACAGTTAATTGCTATTGAACACCAAGAAATAAACAAACACTTTAATTGGCACTTTTAGGAGATCCCCAACTTCAATGGAGGGATGACATTAAAGAGACATGCTGGGGCATGCTGGGCATGCTGGGGACCAATAGTTTACAGATAAGAAGGGATGGGTGCACACTTACCCATTTCTTCAGACTTATCAGGGGATTCTTTGAGAACTCCGTCATCTTGGAGGCTATCCATCTTTATGTTCCGGATGGCTATCTTCGACAGCGTCAGCACAGACTGTTTTATCTCCCAGCATGCAGAACCAACCTGCCTCTGGTGATGCCGGTGGGGAGAGCAATCAAACTGCTGAACATGATCGCTTCGGAGATCGATGTCTTTCATATTCGTGAAAGTACATTCAGAAGACAAATACTCTTGACTTTGGAGAGTATTTTGTATTCCTAATGTCGAACCATCTCTCATGCGTTCCTGGTATTATATATTCCTTATGTTTTACCTGTTCTCAATAGATGCCTTAAACTATAAAAAATGTTTGTAATGTCTTTTGAGAAAATAAACTGATTTGATTTGATTTGAGACCGCCGATGTGACATGGTTGCGTGTTGCCCAGGATTGACAGACATGGAAGTAGATGGAGGATGCCTACATCCAGGAGTGAATGATGAATGATGATGAATCACATATACTATTCTTCACTATTTAATTTTCCTTTTCTTCAGCCTTAATCTCTCCACTACTGCATATAGATCTCTTCCATACGATTCCATTCCTTCATATTTCTTGCCTTTCTTACCCACTCTTTACCAGCTATCAAAACACCTCTTTTGTTTTTCATATATGTTCACGTACATCTAATAATTATATGAATACTTTCTGCCCAACCAAATGACTTTTGAAGATCACCTTCATAATATTTTTTATGACAATAATTCAATAAATTTACATTCTACTTTGTAATAAAGCAAAGATTTGTATTTGTGCTTCGTTACTGTAACATTGTCATGTTTATTACTTAAAACATTAAAAATGACAAGATGGATGGCCGCACGTGTCATTGGAGAAGGTTTTATTTATTTCAACGTGACATTGTTTATCATGTTTATTTTCATCGGACCCTGTACTTATCTAAACTCATGCAATACTTCTGACATTGCATTTTTTTAAACTGGTAACACTGTTTATTTGAAATCTGAACTATAGTGTGATTTAATTAAGTATTCACACTTTGTCTGCAGGAAGGGTATATAACCCCTATTACTGGATTGGTGGTGATAGTCAGGAACTGTATAAATACAATTTTTACAGACTTACTGTACTGTTGGAGTGTAGTTTTACTCATATGTCATAGTTACACATAATTAAATGTTATCATTTTATGTGGAGCAAGAAGGTGCATCCGCATACAATGTCATTATAACACTCGTCACCTCTATAAATGTCACTAAGTCGGCCTAACCTTCCACCACAATGGCAGGAGAAATAAGAGAGGTAAGACTCATTTAATGCCATCTCTGCTACATATAAGATTAGCTTGTCATAGACACGAAAAATAAAATCATTGTGTTTCAGCTACAAGTTTTACTTGGTGATAAGCATACAAATCTACCCATAGACAATGTGTTCATAGAAGTCTCCACAAAACAGTGAATTTTCACAAGTGCCTCTCTTTATGTAAACACCGTAAAAGTCTTACAACTGGTATTTCTACTACTATACTGTGAAACTTGGATTCTGAAAGTGAATGTAATGAACTGAGGCATTTGAGATGTGGATATACCGCAGAATGCTCCGTTTACCGTGGACCGTTAAGGTCAGAAATGCAGACGTAAAACAGAAAGCTAGAGCCGTTGTCGAATATGAAGGTTAAAAAGGTCTCATATTTGGGTTACGTACTAAGGGGATAAAAATACCACCTCCTTTGGCTGATAATCATGGGCAAAATAGAGGGACGACGGGGAGTTGGCAGAAAGCAGTTGTCCTGACTGCTGAATATAAAGGATTGGACATGATTGAGGAAAGTTGAGAACTCCGAGAGAGTTCCAAGAAACGCGGGACATACGAGTAGATCATGTAGCTGCGATGATCACCAACGTTGATGGGACCTAACACGGCACCAGAAGAAGAAAAAGTGGTATTTAAATTTCAATAAATCTACTTGTAGAAGTTTTCTTGATAATTGACACTTTGTATTTTAAAATGTTTATTATTATTATATTTTAATATTTATATTGTTTATATTATTATTATTTTATGATGATTTCTTTAAAATCAATTACCCCAAACATGCATTGGTCATACCCGGAGACGGAACCCAGCTCGCGTCGCTCAGGGCCCACTAGACTGGTCCCCTGTGGGTGGAAAGAAGAAGCGAGGCAGACCTAGAGCCACCTGGAGAAGAACCCTGCAGGACGAGATTAAAGCAGCAGGCCTCACTTGGGATGATGTTAGGCATCAGGCGTGTGATAGAATCGGGTGGAGAAAATTCCTTGAGGCCCTATGCACCCACGGAGAAGATAATAATTAAAAATAAGACTCTTTTTAAACGTGTAAAATTGTTTATAATTTATTAATCACTATTATTCATTCTTTAATAAAAACTGGATGTGCATGAGAAATTAATTATCTCATTAGCTAACCTAAAATTTACAAAAATAGTGTTCCAAAATATATATATATTTTTTTATTATTCTTATATTTCGGTAGTTTTATTGCTGGTACATTTAAAAGAACTTCATGAAACTCACCATTATATAGATAATAATTCACAAGAGATTAAACATATAAAGAAGTAAAGGTTTTTTCGACAATTTATAAATTAGTGTGTACATAATTAAAATATAAAATTACTAAGTAACAAATAGAATCACTATGATTTAAGTCGTGCGAGTTGAGCCTCAATTTCAGCATCAGCATTCGATGTAGACTGTCCAATTTTACCTCGGACAGCAGAAGGTGCATCTGCCATCTGCAAAAATTAATAATAATTATCTAATTATTAAAAACATATCATATTTTATCGACTACGAATACACCAAATATAACATATGATATTATTGATGATAATAATGTTAACATTTAAAGCACCGTTTTTGTGATGTAATCAACTTAAGGGCGCATTAAGACCTGTTTTAAATCTAAATGTGAACGCTGCATCTGATTGATATTCACGATCGATTAGAAAGTATAATAGAACAAAATATGCAGGTTTTAAATTGGGTATGAAATATGAAAAAGATGAGTTTTCAGCTTAGATCTGAAATCTGTCGGATCATTTATGCATCTGAGGTGTGAAGGAAGATTGTTCCAAGCTGATGGACCGGCTACTGCAAACGCACGATCCCCGAAATTTGTACTTGGGCAACGCTTTGGCTCAACTAATCTTCCTATTGCCGAGGTTTCGCCGAGCGAAGTGTGGATTTCCTTGTATTTAGGCTGTCCGATATGCAGAGTTTGGATATATAATTTGGAGCCATTCTATGTAGCGCTTTGAAAACTGTCCACCAGAGTTTATACTGGATTCTTTCTGGACTCTTAAGCCAATGAAGTTCTTTGAGATGTTATGTTTGTTATATGGGACTTTTTTGGAATGCCTTTAATGAGTCTTGCTGCTGCATTGAACGCAGATTGAAGTTTGTTTTATTAATTGTTGTTTTGGAATGTTTGCATAAATTCCATTACAATAATCAAGTCGTGACACAACAAAGGAATTTACAAGAGTTTTGAAAGTGTATGGAAACAAAGCATGGAACTGGCAAAAGAGGGATGAATCATGTTGAATATTGTTGTTTGTGGAATCTTCATGCAATTACTTACAGTTGAATATTACCAATGGAGCGATTAACATATATAGTGCCTTTATAAAATTAAATATTGATAGAATAACATATACAAAAGATACAAAAACTAGTGTCCGATAAGGGTTAAATCACAAATTTCAATTGCTTTGTTAGTACTGAGTCAATTTATATAAATAAGATATAAATTGAAACACACATACATATTTTATTTTAACATTAGTTTATTTTCTTTTTTTATTAAAAAAGAGTTTCACTCCCAGCGGAAAAACCAAAGTAATAAAACAAACTAACTTTTGTTACCCTGGTTAAGATCTGGTTGAAGCGAAACTGATTGGTAGTTTATAAAAATAAAGTGACATTAAAACAAAAAAAAATGTTTTCATTTATTTCTAATAATGTCACACCACAAATTAACTGCTTCATATGAGACACCATAACATTACAGTGCATTATTACCAATAACTAATTGAAAAATGGATGAGGTAGGATTTCAAGACCTTTAATTGTAATGGAAAATATGAAAGAGCTGAAAGGGTTGGATATAGGTGCCAAAATAAGCGGAGTGTCAGTAAGCTGTCTCTCGTATGCGGATGACGCTGTCCTACTTGCAGACAACGAGCATGAACTACAAGTTCTGGTGAATAGTATGTATGAGGAATGATCTGATGATGAATGTGTATAAGTCCAAGGTCATGATTTTTAAAAAGAAGAAATCATGACAGTCTGCAACATTAGCGTGAATGGTGAAAATTTGGAGCAAGTAGATGAGTTTGTGTATTTGGGTAGTATGTTTACAAAAGATGGGCGTGGAGAGGGATATTGAAAGAAGGGTTGGGGCAGGCAACAAAGTGAATGGCGCACTTTAAAGTTGGCATCGCAAACAAAAACCTATCCAAAAAAGCTAAAATGGCAGTGCACAATGGTGTTCATGTACCGACTCTTATGTATAGAAGCGAAGCATGGAACTGGCAAAAGAAGGATGAAAGTAGAATTAATGCAGTAGAAATGAGATCTCTTGGACGAATGTGTGGATACTCTGTGTATGATGAGTGTCAAAGTGAATGCGGTGCGAATGATGGTGTTATGAACAAAATAATGAAAGAATCATTAAGATGGTTTGGACACATGGAAAGAATGATAAAAAAATTATATGTTAACGGAGCGAGAAATAGAGGAAGACCGAGGAAAACATGGCACGATCAAATAAATCAAATATTGAATGTCGACCACGTAAGGAGTCAGAGAAATCGACGCGCGTGCATGACACGATGTATGAATGTTGAGGAAGCGAGAGAAAAGCGTGGCAGTACATTCTTTCTGCCTACCCCTGACGGCATGACGGTAAGTTAGTCAGTTAGAAAATTCTCTATGGTGTTTAGGGTAGATGTCATCTGCCAAATATCAGGAAAGAATTGATGAAAATAGCATATGCATATAATGAATAACATTCACTTACTTTGCCACTAATTTCAATGCCAATCTCATCAAGGACCTTATTCACAACATCATTGGTTTCAGATTCTTCATCCGAGTCTCCCAACATATCATCCAGTGTATCTGAAACTAAAACATCATGATATTAGACATGGAATTATACACATTGCGTTAATGTAAAACTTTACATGTTGTAATCATAATTATATCTTTTTTACTGGTAAATTTATATCCTGTAATTAAGTTTTTTACTTTACTTTACACAAACACAGTTTGTCAATGCCAACCATGATAATGAAACTGGTTAAAATGATAATAAAATTCTAAAAATGAAGTATATGTATAATGTATTATTATTATTTTTTTCTTGTATACAACAGGTCGCTTAAACCCAATTACTGTATATACATTATTTTTTAGCTATTATATTGATGATCCACATGACATGTGATAGGTAGCCAATCTATCGCCATTTTATTTTCACATGAATTCTACACCAGACCAAAGACAATGTGACAATCACACTGCCATCGCCGGGAATCGAACCCGGGACCTTCGGTATGGAAGTCAGAGCTTCTAACCACTCTGCCACGAAGGTCGTCATGTAATTTGTTTACATAATATCAGATTTATGTATAAATAATATCACATGGACATTTGATAATGCTATGAAAGCCGAATCTAATAATAAACTATTATAAAACATCTACAAAATTGATATTTTCATTTGTATTAATTATTTAATATGGAGTGTTACATCATTGTTCAAGAAAGAATTAATAAGTTCTATAAACATTAAATTATATAATTCGAGATGGAATTCCACCACAAAGTTTCAGTTTAATCTCAAGATTTCTTTGTAAATTTTAATCCAACAATTATAAACAGTAAATTAGGTAGGTTAAAATAGTAAATTATAAACCAGAAACACAACATACGAAAATTTGGTGCATAAAATATATAGTCATCCCAGCCCAAATTTTAAAAAAAATTGGAAAATCTCACATATGTGGTATGTACATGAATAAAAATGTAATTTTTATGACCTCAAAAATAAACACTTAAACAATTATTAGGCATTGAAAACTTATTTAAATTAATTAAATAAAAACAATTGAAACCGTTAAAAATGTTTAAAGTAGCTACTTAACATATGTACTACAGTAAAAGTCCGTTAATTCGAACAACGATAATTCGTAATTCGAAATTTTCATAATTTGCTCAGTCCGATAATTTACTTTTCATAGTAATTTCTACCATTAATTCGAAATATCGCGTATTTCGTAATTCGTAAAGTTTTTGGTCAAAATGTACCTACAATTCTAATAATTCAAATGAGACATCACGTGAGAAAGAATCCGTTTCGAGCGCTTAAATACATTAGTGCAATATCTATATATTACGTATTTCTCTTGAAAATATCACGCGGTAAAAAAGTGCAAAGCGATAAAATGAGAACACTATGTAAAAAGCAGTGGCGGTACTCTCATAGAAGCCCAGAAGCCCGGCTTGCGTAAGAAATTTTGAATCAAACCCCCAAATCTAAGTAATCATGCCCCCGCTTAAACCAACAACCCACCAAATATCCTTCCAACAATGTTCCCATCAGTGGTAAGAGGAATAGCCCACGAGAGCTGATTTTCTGTAAGCCAGAAGAGGTTTTGATTCAAAATTTCTTACGCAAGCCGGGCTTCTGGGCTTCTACGGGAGTACCGCCACTGGTAAAAAGGATATCTTTATTCTCAGCATCTTTCGTGTATCCATCGTTTCTTTTCTATAAATTAGCAATATTTCTATCACAAAGTTTTCGGAGAAATTCCAAAGCTAGACAAAGCTTTTTTTGTTGAGATATTACTTCAGAATGAGTATACAAAAAGGAAGAAAATTGATCGCGATCGAAAAGAAGATCGCATAATTCGTAATTCGAATTTTTTTGGGAAATCCGGTCCCTTGAATTACGAATTATCAGACTTTTACTGTAGCTAATTATGACATTATATTTATATAGAAGCTTTAGGTAGTATCAAGTAAAAGAAACCCATTAGAGGACGTTGACAGGCGATGAAAACAAACTATGGGGGTCTTCACAATGCTATATCACATATGGCATTGAAAACTTTTATATTGCCTTGATGAAGCTTGGGTACAAGTGAAACTAGTCGGCTTCAAATATAATTACAATTCTGTGATTAAAATACAAAGCGTTTGTTTTATTTTATATATTTATTAAATTAAAATGTCTAACCACAAAGTAAGTGCTTCATATGAAAATTTTAATAATTATGTATGAATGTTATAAATGAAAACACTTACTCATCTCATCCGTCATTTCCATTTTAGCATTTTCCCTCTGGAATTGACCCATTTCCGCTGCCAATTTCTGTGGATTCATCAACTTATTCATACTACCCATTGTTTTTGCAGTTGTACCCATAGCTCCAGCGAGAGCGATGTTAGCTCCCATGGCTTTGTTCTGCATTCCAACACTAGAAATCTATAAAAAAAACATAATAATAGATCAGGTAAAATAATAATAAAAAATATAATGTTCTAGATGTATGACAAAAAAAAGGGAAAATTTTGTGATATTATGATAAAATTGTACCTTGATTTTTAAAATATTCGATTCTATCTAAGCATGATTCAAACTGTCATAAATTAAAAAATCAAAACTTTGTGCAAATAACAAATTTATACATTTAACACTTAATATACCAGAATCCAAAATAACCGGTTTAGACAAAAAAAAAATATTATTTTACTTTAACTTTCACTAAACATTAAAAGTCCTTGTAAGATCATATAAATCATTAAGTTTACTTCCATTCGTGGATTAGTCAACAAACTATATTACCAACTGTTCATTAAAACCTAATAACGAGACATCTAAAACCTTTTCCAATTAACATACAGTAGAACATCGTTTATCCGGACTTATTGGGACCAGATACGGATAATCAAACAGGCGCTAATTCTTTTAGCAAGAGGTGTTAATAGATTTTATTTCCTCGGCTCATGTATTGATTATGAAATTACAAATTTTACTGCAAAAACAAGTATGTATGTACATAAAAAGGCTTACATTACTCTACAGTACTGGAAAAATAATCAGAGATTTTTTTAGGTGGGGTAAGTTTAATCATGCGTAGGTCACAGTACAGAACACTTCATCATATTGGCTTGTCCGGATAATTGACGTTCAGGTTAACAGACATCCGGATAAACGGTGTTCTACTGTAGTTCGAATTCCCCCGTTTATATTTTCATTTTTATAGAATAAACTAACTAACCATCATGCTGTCTCCTTAAAGGGGCAGGCTGATAAAATGGACCACCACACTGTTTTTTTCAAATCAAATCAAATCAGTTTATTTTCTCAAAAAATATTTTAAAAAAATTTATAGTTTAAGACATCTATTGAGAACAGGTAAAATATAACAAATATATAATACCAGGAACGCATGAGAGATGGTTCGACATTAGGAATACAAGATACTCTCCAAAGTCAAGAGTATTTGTCTTCTGAACGTACTTTCACGAATATGAAAGACATTGATCTCCGAAGCGATCATGTTCAGCAGTTTGATTGCCCTCCCCACCGGCATCACCAGAGTCAGGTTGGTTCTGCATGCTGGGAGATAAAACAGTCTGTGCATACGCTGTCGAAGATAACCATCCGGAACATAAAGATGGATAGCCTCCAAGATGACGGAATTCTCAAAGAATCCCCTGATAAGTTTTTTCTAACACACTTCTCTCGCTTCCTCAACATTCGTACATTGTGTCATGCACGCATGTTAATTTCTGTACGTGGCCGACATTTAATGTTTGATTGTGCCACATTTTCCTCTATATCTAGTTCCATTTACACCATTTACATATATTTTCTTTACCATTCTATATTTCCTTGTGTCTAAAAATCTTATAAGATAAAATTTATAAAAAGCCACTAACCTTACTGTTTGCTGCATAAAACCTAGTTTTTTGTTTCCTTAGTTGTATTAGCTGCTTCGCAAGTAATTTGCATGTTTCAGTATTCCCTTCTTTTGCGAGTTTCTTAATTTCTTGTTCCTTGAAAAACATTTATTTTTCATATTAAATTAAATCAGTTGTATTGTTTACTCTTTTTTATGTACCGGATCATAGCCGTCAACTGGTTCACTGACCTTAGTACATAGACAGTTCCACGGGATTAAAAAAATATGTTTACCTTAAATATTGCAAATCCAATTATGATGTAAGATGAATTGTAAAGATGTTTGTTAATCTAAATACTGAAGGAGAAGGATGATCAAAATAGAAATCGTGGACCGTAAAAAAGAAACTGAAATTTACATTTATAGTAAGATGAAAACAACCATTTTAATTTTATATGCACTTGAATTTATTACACAAATTGCAGTTTTGCTTCAGCACATTTATACATTAGCATAAAACAGTTGTTTTGAATTAATTGTAGAAAATTAAATAGGTTAACATATCGTCTGGGGGAAGTTAAATCAAATCAGTTTATTTCATCAACAGTATTATATTAGTATTATACACAGGAAGTGTATTAATACCAGTCTACTGTACTGATGATGGTTGCTGGGAAGGGAATAAATACATTTTTCATAGACTCAGTGATAACTATTGAAAGTATATTTTTTTACGTAATTTTAATTAATGATATTTTATCACATTTCAAATTACACATACAGTATTATTGTATTTGAACTACAAGCCTCAGATACTAATTGCATGTGAATCTACCAACGGACTTCATCTTATTTCTTCTCGCCTTTTCACTTTACCTAGGGTCGACTTTTTTAATCACTTAATGTTAGGTATTTTATTAATAGGCCTAGAGTCTCGGGCCTTCGTGTCCCTCTGCACATTCCTCAACCAAGTAGTTTGGGGTCTTCCTCTCCCTCTCTTCTTACTAGCCACGGAAAGTCACTTTTTCACAACATGATCGCGGGGTTTCCTTATCATCTGACCATATTATCGGAGCCTTGATTCTGATAACTTTTCATTTATTGGTGCAATCTAGAAACTTTCCCTCACATATTCGTAACACACATTGAATTTTATTGTAACTCCTCCCGATCATCGGTTTGTGAAACTTTTTAGCTGGCCATACTTCGCTTCTCTATATTCCTGCTTGAATAGCTGTTTTATAAATCTTACTTTTTGTCCTCATTGGCATTTTCAGATCACACATCAACATTAATATAATATTCAAATAATTAACTTACAATTTTCTTTTCTTCTCTTTCCAATGCTGCTTTATCTCTATCAATTTCTCTACCCGCTTTTCGCAGAATCTTGTCATTTGCCCTCTGTTGTTCTGAAATATTCATTTTATAGTGTTATTACATTAGGTATTTTTTAAATGTATACAACGGGTTTATTTGATTCAATTATTGCATACTATTATACATAAAGAATGACTTAATTGTTAAATATAGGCATATATGCTCTTTAAATGACATAGCTAGCTTGCTAACTTTGCTAGCTAGACTGAAAACAAATTAAGGAGCATAATAACTCTAATTATGGTATGCTGTGTCAGGAAATTTATACTGCAAAGTTGTATGCATAGCAGATCATCTCTACTAGTGTGAGAATATTTCTCTGGTACATTGAGGCCATGAATGATCCTGGGATCCAAACCTGGTGTTGGAACCAACCAAGAAATCCGTGCAATGACCCAGCTGCCCCTTATAGCAAACACTACGAGCTGGTCGCCTAGCATGGATTGGCACGTATGCCGAGTCGGAAGGACCAAGGAGCAATCAAGACCCTAAGGCCGGCCAGAGTATGACCTCTAGGAACACTACAGTTTCGCTGACTTCGCAACCACGGTGATGGATCGGTTGCGCACAGCCAATAAATAA
Source organism: Lepidostoma basale (assembly GCA_022606425.2). Lineage (NCBI taxonomy): Eukaryota > Metazoa > Arthropoda > Insecta > Trichoptera > Lepidostomatidae > Lepidostoma > Lepidostoma basale. The sequence goes on along the minus strand of JAHDVF020001591.1, from coordinate 28,272 downwards.
ATATGTATTTCTCCACAGATACACCGCGTCCCGACTGAGGTTTTCCATGGTTCCCTCAGTTGTAAGAAGAATGTCGGGATACTAATTAGATAACCCATGGAACCACAAGACAGGCACACTTACACACACTCAGTTAAATTCGCACACAGAATCACTAAAAATTAAGATCACAACACCTTGAATACTTAAAAATCAAGGTTTCAAGAACGAAAAGACCTCTAGGAAAGTTAGACAGCGCCTGTTGGATAACTTTCTGGCTGATCTGGCTAGTTTGGGAGAAATGGAATGCTGGGAGCAAAAGCGCAGGATCGAGGAGTTTAGAATAAAATCATCAAGGAGGCTAAAACTTTTCAAGAGTTGTACATCCATAAGAAGTAGGGAAAGTATTAAAGCCGTAGCTCTCCAATAGTTGTGTGTAAAATGAGGTTTTGGAGTATTTTAAATACTAAGATCAGATATGTGCCATTTCTTCTTGATTAAAGACTGCACTTCTTCTTCAGCCTATTCCCGTCCACTCCTGGACAAAGGCATCCTCCATTCGCTGCTAAAGACTGCTTCTTCTTCTTCTTCTTTTTGTCCTGTCACACCTCCGTGGGCCTCAAGGAATCTTCTCCACCCGACTCTATCGCATGCCTGATGCTTAACATCGTCCCAAGTGAGACCTGCTGCCTTAACCTCGTCCTGCAGGGTTCTTCTCCAGGTGGCTCTAGGTCTGCCTCGCTTTCTCTTTCCCCCCATAGATGCAGGCTGGGTTCCGTCTCAGAGTGTGACCGATCCACTGCCATTTGCGCCTAGCGACTTGTTCTCTAATTGGCTTTTCGCCTGCTATGGTCCAGAGAACGGCATTTGACACTGTTTGGGGCCAATAGATATTGAATATTGAGCGAAGGCACCTATTTATAAACACCTGGAGTTTACCAATAACGTCTGCGGTAGACTTCCAAGTCTCACATCCGTACAGCAGTACGCTTTTAACGTTACTGCTGAATACTTGGAGCTTGAGCTTTCTCGAAATGATACCGGAGCGCCATACAGGGCGAAGCATAGCGAAAGCTCCCCTTGCCTTGTCAAGTCTGCTGGCTACATCCTCCTCCGTACCTCCTGAGCCTGCTATCATACTACCGAGGTAGCAGAAGCTGGTCGTGGTCACAAGGGGAACACCGTGGAGCAAGATTGGGGTGGAGTCATTTGTGGACACTCGTAGGTCTACTGTCTTGGACATGTTAATCTTGAGACCTACTTTTGCCGCTTCCTCGTGAAGTCTACAAAGTTTCCGCTCCGCATCCACCCGGTTTACCGAAAGCAAACAGAGGCAAACAAAGACTGCGAAAGCAAACAAAGACTGCTTACTCTGCTTTAATCAGCAAATCAATATGGTTCATGAACCTTGTATACACGTCATACACGAGCATTTGAAATGGAGTATAATAACTAATTTTTGTTTCTGCATTTGTTTTAATACTCCTACAATGACACCATAACAGAAATTGAAGATCAACTGTTATAAAATTTATGAAGAACTAGCATATAAAAATAAGCTAAATCAAAAATAATTCGATATTAGAACCGAATATATAATTTCATTAATATTCAGTTAAATGTATTTATCGATATGTATTCATAAAAAATACAGTCTCGAAATGAACAGATATTTAATACCATTCTTATGTGTTGCGTTCAAGGAATGTCATAAATTCAGTATTAAGCTAATAAGAAATGTTCAAAACGATTAAAACGTAATCCATAATGACGAATTCCTCATTCGTAATCGCTCTTCGTTGTAATATGATGAAATGAGAACAGTTAATCCCATCGACTCAAAAAACATTTTTTGCAATGAAGAAGCGTCACAAATATTCAACAAACAAAAATATGCTACGTGAACAGTAAATCAAGCGAATATATAATAAAATAGCATGCATAAGTTGTGAAATACCGCAACCAGACATTTATTTTGACAGACAGAGAGACAGTTAAAAATATGTACCAACTCAAAAAGATTATATAAATACCTTTCACAGTTGGTGCTTTCTTAAAGAAATCCATATTTCAATCAATCTAAAAACAATATTTCGAAATTTAAACGTCCATATAAATACGACAGATACTAAGTTTGAGTAATGAGTCACTCAAGTGTCATTTTCAAAATTGTTTTTATTATGGTTAGTTCAATGTTGCTAGAATAAATAAATTCATAAGTACCAACTCAGCGTCAAAAGTGGGGTATATTAGTAAATTAATTATAAATGAAATTACGTAACGGTGAAAAAAAAATGTGTCTCTTCTCAATATAAATAATATTTGATTTCCATTAAATTGAGTTGTTCAAGATTCTACCCATTAAACAATGTCAATTCTTAAACATCAAAATAATACTAACATGTTTTATATTATTTTTAACTAACATGTTTTATTTATTTCTGATTAAAGTTAAAATTTCTGTAGGTATGTTATTCCTTAAGTGCGAATATTCTGTAAACAATCACATTAAAAAAACTGGCACAAAAGTCGTTATCATCGAGTATTAAAAAAATCATGATAAATACTTTCTCTCTCTCGCAAAGCACATTTCACTTGTTAATAATGTATCTAACTTAACCTTGTCCGGTAACAGGTCACGGGTAATAATTATTTTTTTTAATAAATCATCCTTTCCATGACACTGTATACCGTTTGCCCTAGTGTTCTGCTGTTTACAATACGAATACTTAATTCTGCACCCTGCTGGATTCGTTTCTTTCCTTCATTAGAAAATCAATTTTTCGATACATTCTCTCTTGTGATTCTGAAGTGAAAACACTAGTTTAAAACTTGTTTGGTAAAACACATTTTCGTTTCCTTTTTTATAATGAATTGGAATATTAACAACCTGGGAGCTGGGAATTTTAATTCAAATAATGGTCATTCGATCGAAGAGAGAAATAACTATTACAATTCTAATAATCCGCATTTTGATCCTTATGGGGATAGAAGCCAATTTGGTAACTCTCTTGGCTTACGAATTGAAGATGAGAGCTACAATGATGTGGGCAATTGGGGATTCAGGGGACATTCGATTGGGTTTGGAGGAGCAGGCCAGAATCTACTAGAGCAGGAGTTAAAGAACTTAGAGACCAAAGCCGGAGTCCCAAGCGTGTCAGATAAGAAAGATATCCGAAGGAGGGAAAGGGCTCGGCTACCTTCAATAGATGGAGACTTGGTTGAAATACACGACCAGTTTTACAGAGATCATAAACTTTTGCTTCTCCTCTTCAGAGTCCTAGCTGTGATGCCGATCACGCGATCTTCTCCAGGTAAGTTTCAAACAACACAATTTAAAATCTGAATATTTTTTTCTAAATATATGTATAAGCTTGACACGATCGTAAATTATTTAGGTTTATGAAATCCGTTAGGATGCCTTTCTCTTCATAGCCCTAACAATTGACCTTTTATCTCACGTTCTCTTGCCTTTGTAGTGGGTGGTTTGGCCGTTTTTGTTTCGTTTCCAGGGGCACCTAGTGTTATAAGTGTAGTAACACCACACGTGGAAGCACTTTCCTTGCCCCGATGCCTTGATGAAAGCTTTATTCTTAGTAAATGGTTTAATTCTGCCATAGACCGTATGAAATTTCATTATTACTCATTTAAATTGCAGGTGATGGTATTTAAATAAATATCAATGTTAATTAAAGTGATTGTCAATGTTTTTATATGACACTAAAAGTGATTGTAACGCAGTTGTGATAAACCATATCTACAATACTTAATTCCAATAAATCGAGTTTTTTTTAATTTATAAAACTGTTGAACATACCGAAACATTACAATTCGTTTAAATTTTCTATTAATAAATATTACAATCTTTTTGGTTTTAATATTTCCAAACGACTTGTTTATTTCTTCTATGTTCGCCATACTTTGTGTTGTAGATGTTTTATTTGTATTTTTCTTTTTTATATACTTTGTATATAAAACACAACCGGTCCTTCCTCAGTGATATTATAAAGATACTTATTTAAAATATTATAAACTTGTTTATTGTCTGTATTTATCACCTTAACTAATTATTTTCAATATTTAACTGTAACTAGGTACATGCTATACTAATCAATGTATCTGTTGTTAATTCCGCAAAAAAATAATTTAAATGAATTGTCAATGACCTACCAGCATTATTACGTTACTTTATTGACTGACGAATTTGAAACCACCTGGCTTGGGCATTAGTAATTAAAGTCGAAAAAGGGTTCGCATTTTAACGCCTGTTTCATGTTCACCCATCGATAATTTACTAAGTAGAGGATTAGCTAATTCGATTTGCTATTTTTCTTAAATCCGTCGCTTTAATGATCTTTTGGGTATAAATCGTTATTATCATAGCAATGTTTTGGGCATTGGCGTTGGCGTTGATAGATGAATTAAAGGTTCCCGTGATCATCTGATAGTCTAAACGCTTATCACAGCGTCTGCCTACCCCCAAATTCAACACATTTACTTAAAATATATATATTTTTTAAATATAAATGGGTTAAATTTAAACAATGTACCTACCTGTAGAAAACAGTGTTTTGAGATATTTTTTGAAACCCGTCCATCGTGAAGATTTTCGCTGAAAAATATAATATATTATTCTTCTTCGATAGCCCTACAACCCATATCGAGCCTTAGCCTACAGTATTCTTCGCCTCCAACTCCTCCCGTCCTCCGCTTCGACACTCCAATCTGACACTCGTAACAATTTCGCCCCATCTCCATCCTTCATCCTTTCCTTCATCCTCCCATCGCAGCCTTGGTCGTCCAATTGGTCTTCTACCACCTGGGTGCCACTCCAGCAATCTTTTTGGGGTTCGCGATGACTGCATCCTCTGCACGTGACCGGCCCATCTCAGTCTATTCAGTTTGACCTGGATGGAGAAACTGGGAGCTTTGTAAATATGGTACAGTTCGTCATTATGTCGCACTCTCCAGCCTTCACCGTCATTCACAGGTCCCAGAATTCTGCGCAGCACCCTTCTCTCAAAAGTATCCAGTCGACAATAATGTATGTAGTATGTGTAATAATGTAAGACTTTATCATAAACCCTAAATCCCACCTCGCCCTCTTTCGGAGGGACACTCCGGGCCATACATTTAGCCCCATCATAAAACAACTACCAAATCGCATTCCAACAAAGTTTCCTACAGACGTAAGAGGAATAGCCATTAGAGCTGAACCTCTGTAAGCCAGAAGGTCAAAGTTCAAGTCCAAGCCATTTCCTAGTGCGATTCACAAAAAGATTTCGTTTGTCATTTTGTCCAATATTATAATCACTACACTTTTAGAATTAGAACTTTTAGACTTCTGCTATTAAAACGTGAGCATATTCACTGAGTATTTGCTACATATAAGATTTGAAATATTTTTAGGAATGATAACGTTCAAATGGAAGTCCGCAGCAACAATCTACGCCATTTTTTTCTACATCCTGACCACGTTAATCGTCCTGGTGGTCGGCTACGAGAGGATTCTCGTGCTGCAGACGACTAAAAAATTCGACGACTATATATATGGCATCATATTCGTCTTGTTTTTGATCCCACACTTCTGGATACCCTTTGTAGGCTGGGGAGTGGCCCACCAGGTGGCTATTTACAAGACCAGTTGGGGACGATTCCAGGTACACACAGAATAAATCAAAATTACCTTGAAGATCCATTAAAATATCGCCGTCGGGAGAGTTGATAAGTGTCAGTTTTACATCTGCGCGTCTCTTATCAACTCTCATGACGGCGATTTTGTTATAGTATTTGAGATAACGAGTCAGTGAGATTCAAGGCTACGTCAGTGTTGTTACAGTGCCGTTACGGCCACTGTCCAGTGTACTCTTAATACTTTCTTAACCATTCTTTCTCCATCCATGCGCTCCATATGTCCTAACCAACGCAGCGATCCTTTCATAGTTTTGTTCATAATACCTTATTCCGCTCTACATTCCATTCTTATATCAGTATTTGAGATTCTGTCGTATATCGTTCTACCACACATACGTCTTAGGGACCTCATCTCTACCGCATTTATTCTGCTCTCATCCTTCTTCTGCTTCCATGCTTCGCTTCCATACATTAGGGTTGGGACCAGAACTCCATTGTGAACGGCCGTTTTCGCTTTCATTGATAAATTCTTGTTTCCAATAACCCCTTGGACCCTTACTGTTGGACCCTTACTGTCAGCAATCACACTGATAGTAATATCAGTGGTCACATTGCCCGAGGTTCACTGGACATATAAACCACTCGAAGATGCTTACGAATAGGGCTTGTTAGTATTGCTGCTGATGTTACGCAGTTTGGCTTTTCATAATGTTTTATAGATGTATACTTTCCAACAAGACATACCAAATAACCCCGCCTTACCAACCATTTGAACCTCCAGGGTGTGATTGTCGCTAATTAACTGCTCATGGATTCTTCGAAGCCTCTAGGTTTATTTGTTTAAGAGGCTTTTTAATTGCAAAGGAGTTTATTGCTTTTAAACTAATTATGGATAAAATCAGGATTTAGCTTTTAACATTATATTCGATGAATATTATATTCAATGTGTTCTGTTGCACATCTTTCCATATTGAATTCCCCAAAGTCTTATTTGATAAAACTATGTATAAAGAATTTAAACAATAAAGGTATTTTTACGCCACATTGTAGCAAATTCCTTCCATTTCAAAATTGGAATAAAAAGATGTTACGGATTTTTATTAAAAAAAACACAAGTGCATTTTCAAATCGAAGTTTTCGGTAATAAATGTATTTGTTCCTTACAAAGGATTGTGGTTAAATTTGATCTTAAATATTTAAAAAAAACATATTTAAATAAATATATTAATGGTTTTGATTTTACAACATTGTTATTATACGTATCGCAATTTAGTTATTAACTTCTATGAAATTTTCGCGACAGCTCTTTCGCCAACCTAAGTTTTAAATAATTAATAAGAATGAAAACGTTAGTTTTCTAGAATATCAGAAGAGAAGAATACATCAATTGGGACGCACACAGGGTGGCGATTTTATTTTATATTTGATACTCACAAGTTACCTTGAAATATGTAAAATCATTTGTAAAAAACTCGTAAGAAAGATGTTTTTTTAGAAATACTTTATTTCGTCCTACCTCAAATAACTTATTTTTTATTTATATAATATCATTTAGAATCCACTAATATGTAATCATTGTCATAAAAATTTCTTAACAAGTTTCAAGAAACACTTTCCAATATTTTTGGACCTACCCAAATAATTCTTTGTTAAAAATATATAAAGTCACATAAATTTTCGTTAATTACCATATTCTACTCCATTTACTAGTGTATATAAACTGCAACTAGTTGAAGTTTCGTCACATTTGATAATACCTTAGAAGGGCAAAATATGTCAGTCCCATAAAATATAATAAAACTTCTATAAAACTGATGTTTTCATTCGTATTAATTATTTAATATGGAGTTTTACATCATTGTTCATGGTGAGAAAAGAGTCAGCTCACTTTGCTGAGCGGAACCGTTCGGCTCAGATCCCTTAAATGATTCATTTTGCCCATCCCGAGTTCCGACCAATGGATTCCCCTCATCATCATCATGGATCCCCAACACAATGAATTGTCTTAATTATTATATTTTTATTTTTATTATATAGCTACGTTACTACAAGGTAACAGGTGAATCGCTAGAATTCCCTCACCTCAAAACTCTCATAGTGGTGATCAGCGTGGGCTGTCTGATACTCGCCATCGCATTCCTCCTCGCCCTCTGCGCACTGATGGATGGCTTCTATCTCTGGCACACATCGGCCTACTACCACATCATCATAATGCTCAACATGAACTGTGCCCTGTGGTACATCAACTGCCGAGCGATCAAGAGGGCGTCTTACAGTCTCTCAGAATGCTTTAGAAAGGTGACTTCCTTGTTTATTCATATTTCTTTATAAAGAGAGTAAAGAAAACAAAACAAAAAAACAAAAAACAACAACACTGCATTATCCTTTGTAGTAATATAATAATAATAATAAAAAATAATAGTAATGTAATAAGTTCCTTCTATGTTCGCCATACTTTGTATTGTAGATATTTTACTTGTCTTTTTCTTTTTTATATACGAGTACTTGTATATACAACACTAACTTTAAAAATAAAAATTAGATATCAGACATGTTTCGGACAACCGGTCCTTCCTCAGTGATATTATAAAGATACATATTTAAAATATTATAAATATGTATCTTTTATCTTCTGTCAAAACTGATCATATTTGAAAACAATTTTATAATATTTTAAATATGTATCTTTATAATATCACTGAGGAAGGACCGGTTGTCCGAAACATGTCTGATATCTAATTTAAAAAAAATTTAAAGTTAGTGTTGTATAAACAAAGTAATTAACTAATAATGATCACATGTCATTAAATTCAATATAATAGCTAAAATAAATTGTATACAGTTATTGGGTTCAAACGACCTGTTGTATTTAAGGGAAAAATATATATTTTTTAAATTAACAGGTTTTGTTTAAAAAATGTCAAACAACAAATAAAACGCGTCATAGGAAAGTAAAATAATCAATTTAAGAACACTGAATCTGATACTGAAAAGAAAAATGCTTTCAAAAGAATGAGGCTTCCTTTTGTTAAAGTGCATCAGATTTTCATTCAATTTACGGAAGATGTTTGCATTGGTATCTATGGATGAGTTTAGATATCGGAGATAACAAATAATATTTCCGATTGAATCAATTCCATTTGAGTCACAGTAAGTAATTGCAATGGACTCTCTTGTTCAATATCCCAGGAGACGGAGGAAGCCTGCACGCCCTCTATGATCTCCCACTACCGAGGGCTGTGGCTAAACTTAAGCGAGCTTCTGCAGTCGCTGGGGAATGCCTACGCCAGAACCTACTCGACCTACAGTCTGTTCATGTGAGTAGATACACAAGAAATTCACATACATAATAATTGTACCTTTCAATCATTCTTCCATTTTATTATATACAGAAATCTCACGAATATTATTACAATTTTTGTCATTTGAATATCGATGGAACACATGTAAACTAAATATTGTTTATCGCTAAAATCTATAATTATTTATAATATTATAAATAACGAAATAATGTAAGGATTATTAAGATGGTTTGGACACATGGAATTCAAATCAGTTTAATTTCTCAAAATATATTACAAACAATTATTATATTATAGTTTAAGACATCTAATGAGAACACGTCACCTGAGAGTAAGAGGGTTCCAACTAACAAAGTTCCACATTTGCCTTTTTTTCGTAAAAAGGGTTCTTACTAACCTTATCTATACGTACAATAAAAAAAAACATGAAATAGTATCGTCATTTTGATGTTACGAAAAGAATCAAGTTCCATCTGATCATTCAAAACTCACGATTCACTGAAGAAGGATTCATTTACACTTAGAACTTTATTATTCCAACTGTCGCCAGAGAAAATTTACACGCTTCTCGGTAAAAGAGTTTCTTCTGCTTCAGATGGAACCCTTTTATTGCAAGATACACACCCGAAACCAACAAAACTTTGACTTCATTTTTCTCAGCTTTTTACTTTTGACAGTTGGAACCTTGTTACTCTCAGGTGACGAACAGGTAAAATATAATGAGAGATGGTTCGGTATTAAGAATACAAGATAATCTCCAAAGTCAAGAGTATTTGTCTTCTGAACGGACTTTCACGAATATGAAAGACATCGATCTCCAAAGTGATCATGTTCAACAGTTTGATTGCTCTCCCCACCGGCATCACCAGAGGCAGGTTAGTTCTGCAAGCTGGGATATAAACAGTATGTGCTGACGCTGTCGAAGATAACTATCCATAACATAAAGATGGATAACTTCCAAGATGACGGAATTCTCAAAGAATCCCCTGATAAGTCTGAAGAAATGGGTAAGTGTGCACCCATTCCTCTTTATCTGTAAACTATTGGTCCCCAGCATGCCCAAGAGGAATGCAGTGAGATAAAGCCACGGATAGCTACCAAACCCCCTCATGTAGAGGTATCTCAGAAATCTTTTCAGAACACTCTCTAACATGAACGAGTATCTCGCCTCGTGGGGACTCCGTATCATCGAACCACACTGGAGCCGGCTCCGGACCAATGAGTTATACAAAATTCTCAAAACATAGGGATTCTTGAAAACTCTACCAATTCGGAGAATAAATCCCAACATGTTCAGTGCAACTCCACATATTCTCTAGATTTGAGTATGGAAAGTCAGTCTACTTTCATAAACAATACCAAGATCATTTTTCGTTGAAACACGCTTAAGTTACTGCTTATCTATTATGTATCTGTAAAAAACAGTAGGCAATGCTCTCGTAAACGATAAAATTACGCATTTAGAGATATTGAAATTAATTTGATTGGTTTTACTCCAGCGGACGATATTATTTACATCTGACTGGATACGGAGGCAAACTTCATGGCTCTTTATCTCAAGGAATAATTTAAGATCATCTGCAAATAAAAGAAATCGCGATAAATTATAACCCCCACGATATCATTAATGAAGATGGTGAAGAGAAGTGGACCAAGCTTTAAGCCCTGTGGCACTCCAGAATATACGGGGAAAAGTGCAGATTGAAATATACCGTATGAGGCAAACTGTTTCCTCTCTCTCAGGAATTAATGAATGAAGAAATAATGGTAAAGAAAGTATATGTATACGACGTAAACGTAATAAGGAAAGTGGATGGAAAATGTGGCACGATCAAATAAATCAGATATTAAATGTCTTCCACGTAAGGAGTCTGAGAAATCGACGTGCGTGCATGACATTATGTATGAATATTAGGAATCGAGATAAGTATATCGGGAAAGAACATTATTTCTGTCTACCCCTTCGGAGAGACGGCACGAACTAGAAGATAAATAAAACACAATATTTTTTTACAAAAAAAAAACTTCTTCTTTTCCTGTCACATCTCCATGGTGCACCAAAACTCCTTCTCCACCCGACTATATCGCACGCCCGATGCCTAACACCATTCCAAATGATTCCTGCTGCCTTAACCCCGTAATGCAGGGTTCTTCTCCTGGTGGCTCTAGGTCTGCCTCGCTTCCTTTTTCCACCCACAGGGAACCAGTCTAGTTGGCCCTGAGCCATGCAGGCTGGATTCCATCTCAGTGTGTAACTGATCCATAGCTATTTGTGTCTAACGACTTGTTCTATAATTGGCCTTTCGCCTGCCATGGCCCAGAGAAGAGCATTTGACACTGTTTGGAGCCAAAAGATCTTGAATATTAAGCGGCGACACCTATTTAAAAACTGGAGTTTTCCTATAATATCCGTGGTAGATTTTCAGGTCTCGCATCTGTACATTAGTGCGATTTTAATACTACTGTTAAATATTTGGAATATCTCGCTTACGATTTAAAACGATTTATTGTTCTCCAAAAGCTTAATTTTCTGCCTGTTTTTCTTAAAAATGAAAAATGTTCGATATTGAACCAACCTGTACTTGTTTAGAGGAAAGAAATTGCCCTGGGAGTATCCATTTGTTGATTGGAAAATGATGAACATTTACTTTACTCGATTCTTGAATTCCTACAATCGAAGTACTCCAGTAAATGTGGTTTATTGTTTTACAGAAGATAAACATACGATTATTACAAATATAAATGACTTTTACAGATACTTTTACATAATAAAGCGTGCGCTTAACCCAACCAATGACAGGTCATAAGTCCTGTAAACACCTCGATCACCATATTCAGTTTCCAGTTTGCATCTTCGTCTCTATTGAGATAAAATTAATCCTTGACCTTTTACATAATTCAGAATAATTAATATTGTGCGTAATATACGACCTTGATTATAAACCAAGCCCCGTTTTTTAAATTGTTTTTATTTTATTAATATAACGTTTCACTCACCATTCTTCTTCTTCTTCTTCTTCTTCCTCAGCCTATTCCCGTCCACTCCTGGACAAAGGCCTCCTCCATTTGCTTCCATGTCATTTTGTCCTGTGCAGACTGCATCCAGGTTATTCCAACGTGTCTGTTTAGATCATCCTTCCACCGTAGTTGGGGTCGCCCTGCACTTCTCTTCGCCGTCCACGGTCTCCAAGTCAGCAGTCTTCTTGTCCATTTTTCATCTGAGCTTCTGGCTACGTGACCCGCCCATTGCCATTTTAGAGTCGCCACCCGGTGGATGATATCAGTGACCTTTGTTTTTTCTCTCACCGTATCGTTTCTGACTTTGTCTCTTAGGCTTATTCCTAACATGGCTCTTTCCGTGGCTCTTTGGGTCACTCGTAGCTTCTCGGCACTTTTTTTGGACAATGTAACAGTTTCGAGACACATAAGTACCAACTGGCAGAACGCAGGCTTCATAGACTTTTCGTTTCAGGTTGATCGGAATTTTCCGGTTTTTAGGGATTTAGCTCAGGTTTCCGAAAGCTGCCCAGCTTAGTCCAATTTTACCAATCACTCACCATTACATTAATCAAAAAAATATATTCAAAGTACCCAGATCCTCAATCATATTATACATTCCAACAAAGTACCATCATCTTCATTTCTATCCAATTTATTATCAGAAAGAATAAACATTCATTGTTTTTAAATCCATGGATGATGGCCATATTGAAAATTTGATTCTAAACTTGCAGGATTCAAGTGCGTGGAGGTGATGTGAACTGGCCACCGATGTCGTTTGATTTGACCCCGTTAGACTTTTTTTGTGGAGTTTTCTTAAGTCGCAGGTCTATGCGAATAAGCCACAATCCACAGCGGTCCTCAAAGCCAACATAACCCATGCCATCGCATCGGTCAAATTCGGCCTGATTTTTGCGTCAGAGTCATGGAAAATTGGATTCGGATGCGCGCCACCCAGAGAAGCCACGGCGGACATTTGAACAATGTTATATTCCATCCATAAAAACATCGATAGGCCTTTTAAACGAAAAATTTTTTTCGATGATATCTCTCACCCACACTTTGTTTTATTTAAATTTAAAGATAGGGAGCGCTTAATGAAAGACCCTTTACTAATACAGTTAGCATCACTGTTACATTTGATTTAATTATCTGTGATTTTAATTTAATTTGATTTATCCCTTTTTCTTTTTGACTGTTAAATTTTAAAGGCATTTCAAAAACACTTCTGTTTGATCCACGATGATGCTCATCAAATGTAATGGATTTTGTGAGTTTATTTTAATTTCAAATCATGTCGTTCGAGCTTTAAATGCTATTCTTTAAATATAATTGGTAATTCTGCTCAAAAATTGTACGTCACCGCAATCCCCAACCTGTATCGAACCATTACTCTCCTGCTCCAACCCTTGCAGTCTATAAAATGATATTCTGGTATATTTTCGTTTCTTGGTATTTACTATCATTCAACTGCAATAATCCCGTTATTATGGGGAAACCATATAACGTATTTTCATGACATAGACTGGACTTTTTCTTTCAATTGTTTCTAATTGTACTCATTAGGCCTCCTTAATTATTTTCATGAGGCAAGTACTTTCATCGAGTCATGTTAATGTAAACGCAAAAAATGTTCTCTCATCCGCACAGTTGTTAGCAATCTCTACAAGTACAATACTATATCTTTAATTAGAATAATGGCTACTCTGTATTTCTTGATTTTTTCCAGCTTCTCGACATTCAAGGTAGTCAAAAATATGTTTTATATGAAGCAAAGGTTTGGAAAACGTAGAAATTTATATAAAAATAAAATATTAAAATTGTTAGAAATTTACTACGCTCAGGTTATATGAAAACATTGCCACCTTTTCAACACATTTGTAAAAATATTGCCATTACGATAATCGCGAGAATTTGATTTGTTGTTACCTACTATAAAAAAAATGGCGATCGGCCTATAACGTGTCGGCTTTACAACTAATGTGTTAAATTATTTTTCTTTTTTATTTTATTTTACATCATTATATTTTCTATAATTGGTTAAAGATTTATTATGTAGACGTTGAACGATCGAAGTGTGCGCGGGAGATGCCTATTGGTGGCGATGAGGTTTGCAACCCATCACACCGCGTCTCTCGCGAAGGCGAAAAGAGAAGGATGGAGTGCCGCATCGATTAAAGTGTGGCAGTCCATTCTTTCTGCCTACCCTTTCGGGGAGACGGCGTGATGGTTAGTTAGATAGTTATACCAAGGTTAAAAAAAATATTTTGCATTAGATTTTCGTAAGATTCCCGAAGTAAGGGACCCAAGATAGAATCCATGTCTCATGCATCAGAAGTTGAACTTTCTGTTTCAGACAAATCTTATCGTCTCATTTCCATTTCATTTATATTCTACTACTCTCAGAAGGTAGTTTTTTTTCAAATTAAATCACTTTTCCTGTTGGTGTCAACTCTCACCTCAATCCCATGTCACATGGTGGATCAAATGTATGTCTCAACATTCATAACCAAACTAAATAACTAACTAACCATAACGCCGTCTATCCGAAGGGGTAGGCAGAATGAATGGACCATCACAATTTTATTTCCTGACATACTTCTCTCGCTTACTCGTTTCATGCACGCACGTCGTTTTCTTCGACTCCTCGCGTGGCCGACATTCAATATTTGATATATTTGATCTTCCCATGTTTTCTTCGATCTTCTTCTATTTCTAGTTCTCACATTTATAACTCTACCCAAAAAATTATTATGAGTCACATTCTGAACTTAATTTAAAGAACAAAACTAATTTTAAAAACTGCATATGGATATATGTTTTTGAATATTTTTTAATGAAAAATTTTGAATTAAATCCTAGAGATTGGTTTTCAGTGTCTCTGCTGTTAAATTACTATTAAATCACAGCAGTACCACCAAATGTCTTCGAACGACCCTCGTGGCCGAGTGGTAAGTGCATTGACTGCCATCCCGAAGGTTCCGGGTTCGATTCCCGGTGAGGACAATGTGATTGTCACACTGTCTTTGGTCTGGTGTAGGATTCACGTGACAATAAAATGGCGATAGATTAGCTACCTATATGTTACGAGAATCACCTTGATAGCTTTACATCGATTTGGCTCATGCTGTCATGATGTTAAGAGCGATTCGACAAAAAAAATAATAATAATAATGTCTGCTGCTACATTTGTTGGTTCTTGGGATGTCATTTGGGTCTTTAATTGCTAAGCATTGCTTTCCACATACAGTCGAACTCGATTATAAGGATCACGGAAATAGCGAGATCTCAGATGTAACAAAGAAACATTCGTTGACATTTCAGTTTATGATTTTCCCCATACATGTATTCACTTTTATAACGAACTACTTCCCACTTATTGTGTATGTTTGTTTAAATTACAACTTTGTGTTATATAACCGTTCCAGATACTTCATGTTTTCATGTTTGTTTGTAAGCATTTAAAAATAGCTATTCTCTGATACAACGAATAATGCTTCTAACGAGCAAATTCATTTGGTCCAATCTTCCTCGTATTGACCAAGTTCGATTGTATTTATATAAATACAAGAGGTTTGATGAAACAAAAGTGTTGAACAATTCGTATTTTCCGCAGGTTCATTAACATTACCGTATCGGTATACGGAGCCCTTTCGGAGATTGTGGACCACGGTTTTGCATTCAGCTTCAAAGAACTGGGACTATTTGTGGACACCATTTACTGCTCCGCGCTCCTCTACATCTTCTGCGACTGTTCACACCAGACAACTCTACAGGTAGATACCTAGATTGATCAACATAATAAAATAAGAACCTTTGTCCTTTTCCCTATCGAAAGGTAAGCATATACGAGTAATATTGCATTTTATACTTGAGTTTATTATAGAAATTTTACACCACTTCTTGTTTATGACTAACTAACCATCACGCCATTGGATGGATCGCCACAATGCTTTGTCCTGGCATACCTCTCGGGCTTCCTCTACATTCATACATCGTACCATGCACGCACTTCGATTATTCCGACTGTGTCCGCCTTTTAGTAATTGATTAATTTGGTCATGCCATGTTTTCCTCGTTCGTCGTTGGCTTATTTTTCCACTCCAATTATTGGTAGTGACATTTTTCATCTTGCTAAGCTCCCTCTTACAAAAGCTTAATTTCTCTTATTCTTCTTATTCAGCCTTCTTCCCCCCACTACTGGATATAGGCCTCTTTCATTTTTCTCCATTCGTCCCTATCTTATCCATTCCGCATCCAAGTTCCCAGCTTTTCGATAATATCACCATCAGTATCACTATACCAGGTGCAAAAATCTACGGGCACGTGTCAAAGTATTTCCCTCGCCCTCCACGTGGAATGGGCATGTCGCAAGGGCACAATTATCGACGGATTACATAAATCAACGATGGTGTTGACTCTGCCGAATCGATACCCTTCGAGAAGGGTACCGTGAATTTGTAATGTGGCAATGAACTAACGAGAATTTTAAATATTCACGACACATTGGCCATTTCTCAGAGGCCGCCATAACCTGAAATTACGCCAGAACTTTTACAGAATATCCGATACCGAAAGTCTTTGGATTTTAATGACACTTTCAAATATGGAATAAAGACTTATTGATGATGCATTTGTCCAAATTATCAAGCAAATTATGAAAATAAATATATCACAAAAAATATTAAATAAAACGACGTTTTTCATAACTACAGTAGAACTCTTCTTATTCTTCTTCTTCTGCTTTATTTTGAACTGTGTCCTGTTATTTCTCGGAACCTGTTCCTGGGATGCAGATATCCAACTGTCTCGCCATCTTTTAGGTGGTCTTCCTGCAGGTCGATTTCCTGTTGGTACTTTATTTGCGGCTATATTTATTACTCTTTCAGAGCATGCTCTTTCCACATGATCTCTCCAGTAGCGTCTTCTCAGTCTTCCCCATCGCACGACATCTTCTACATTGCAGATCTTTCTTATTTCAGAATTTCATATTCTGTCTCGGAGTGTCGTTACCGCAACGGATCGGAGAGTTTTCATTTCTGTGGTTCTTAGGAGATTTTTTGTTCTGATGGTGTCAGCTCTCGTTTCTATTACATATGTCATTATAGGACACACGCATGTCTTGTAGATTCGAATTTTGCTCTCCTTGAGCATACTTTTATTTTTCCAAACAGCATTCGTCAGTCAACCAGCCACAACAGCGGCCCTGTTTGTAAGTTCACTTACTTCTCCGTAGAGGTCACTGCTGCTTAATACACCAACACCTATATAAGTACTTGAAATGCATTACTCGTTCTATTATTTTATTATCTAATGCAAGCTTGCATCGTACTGGCTGTCTTGATGTAACCATACTCTTTGTCTTGTCTATGGAGATTTTCATATTGAATCTTTGAGATATGTGGAATTTGTACATTAGTCTTCTTATTTTTATTTTTCATTTTTTGTTTTGAATTAGCCTTCTGCGAAGTCGACTCCCAGCTGTCGATCCATCTCTTTGGTGGTCTGCCCGTGGTTCGTCTACCATGGGGCTGGCCGTGTAACACAATGTAGGGAAGTCTGGATGAATCCATTCTCCTCACGTGTACATACCAGTATCTTCTCCTTTGCCTTCCCCACCTAACGACATCCACGACCTCACATATCTCCTTTATCCGTGTATTCCTTGAGAAGATGCATGTGGTCACACTCGGGCTGACGCTCCATCCACTTCAACACAGTTTCAAGGCCGACGCACGTAGACAGAATCATTATTTTGCGAATCGCAGTACGTTTCCGTCTTAATTTTTTTTTCCTGAAATTCTGAAAGCGATTTAGATAGTCGGAGTTCGGATAGTTGGAGTTCTACTGTACTTCCAATTTTACCTTTATTTAGACAGCAACCAGTTTCGCCAGGATATTAGCGTCGACGCTAGCCAGCCTGGAGAAACCGGTCGCTGTCGAAATAAAGCAAAAAGTGGAAGTAGTTATGAAAAACTTTAATTTGAATAACACTTTTTTATTTTCACTGAACTCAGACATGTTTAAGTTACAAGTAACCTTTATCAATGTATACAATTTTAACAATCAAATAAAACAGAACGGTCACTTATATAGAGATCGAGTTAAGTATAAAAGTGGAAGGGGTGTAATTAGGATTGAGGAGAGGGGAGATGTAACGGGAACGTATTGAGAGACAAGATGTAATAGGAATATATCGAACATGGGAATTGAATTTAAATTTAATTGGTTATTTATTATACTTTCATAATTTTTTATGGGTTTGAAGTTCTAAATTTTTTAAATTGTTCAAAGTTAAGTTTTTATTATTAATATGCAAAATTTAAATATAAATGATCGCTCAGTATTATTTGATTGTTTAAAGTATATACATTGATAAAGGTAACTTGTAACCGAAACATGTCTGAGTTCAGTGAAAATAAAAAGTGTTGTAATACAAAGTATAATTATATTTATTCAAATATGAATTTACAACACAAAGTGAAGGCGAATATAGAAGAAAATCATCGAAAAAAAATCGGCGAATATAGAAGAAAAAAAAATGTTTTACATTTTTGTAAAACATTTATTTTCAGCATTTGATTGCTGGCTCTACTTTCAATTTATTTGACTTATGTTAACGTTGTGGGTAAGAATTAAATGTTATGCGTTTTGCTCCTGGTGGAGAAGTTATATAAATATTCTATCAAGGAAGCTAATTAAGGAATGTGTATTCAGAAAATTAAAATCTTCCACACAAATTTAAACGATAAAACATATTTGGTATCCAAATAACTCCACAGAGAAATGTACATTACTGCTATAATACATATGTACATTTCATATGTAAATTCATAACAGAAAGAATGTTCGTATGGAGTGCTATATCCTGAATAAATACGTTTGCTCGTGAAAGAATTTCAGATTAATTTTCTTATTTTAAAATAAGAATAGTCAATGTAAAGTCAATGTTTTTTCAACAGCGCTGATGCGTATTCATCGTGTTCTTGAGAACAGTTCCAAAAGTCATATATACAGACTTTGTGAAAATATTATAAACCAAAGATGAAACATTCAATATATAGCTTAATAAAAATTAAAACAATGCTTAACCCATTAAATCGTCAAGCATACTGTATTCTATTTATCTTCAAACAATTAATACAAACGAAAACGTCTGTTTTGTAGAAGTTTCATTATATTTTATGTGAATGACACGATTTACCTGTCTGAGGCATTATCAAATGTTTTTAATGACATTTGGTAATGCTTAAGGCATTATCAAATGTAACTTTATGTAATGTTCTGTCGTGTACCAGGCGAAACATTTCATTCACGTTAAACATAATAAAACTTCTACAAAACAGACGTTTTCGTGAGTATTTTTTATTTAACAAAGAGTTTTAAATCATTTTACAAGACACAATAAACAATATTTGAAGCATTCAAAAAAGTTTTATGAATTTTTGATGCCATTATCAAATTATTTATTGTCATTGTACGAAGAAAATATTTAAATTTCTTAGTAAAAGAAGGATGAAAGTAGAATAAATGCGGTTGAAATGATATCTCTTAGACGAATGTCTGCCACTCTGTGTACGATAGAGTGTCGAATCAAAATATAATATAAGAAGTGAATGCGGAGCAAATGATGGTGTTATGAACAAAATAATGAAAGGATCATTAAGATCGTTTGGACACATATAAAGAATGAAAGAAGAAAGCATGGTAAAAAAATTATATGTTAACGATGCAAATGGAACTAGAAATAGAGGAAGAGCGAGGAAAACGTGGCACGATCAAATAAATCAAATATTGAATGTCGGCCACGCGAGGAGTCAGAGAAATCGACGCGCGTGCATGACACGATGTATGAATGTTGTGGAAGCGTAAGAAATAATAAATAATCCAGGAAAGAAAAGTGTGACAGTGCATTGGTAGTCATGGGTAGTTAGTTAAATTTTTAGCTGTATCTCAATAGAGACGAAGACGCAAACTGGAAACTGAACATGGATGATCAAGGTGTTTACAGGACTTATGACCTGTCATTGGTTGGGTTAAGCGCACGCTTTATATAATTACAACATTCCTCATTCCACCTTTGGTATTATGATCATGCATGACAAATTTTTGGAAGATGTATATATACTTCAAAATCCATATCTATCTTCACGTGTCAGTTTCAGTCAGCCATCTATGTAGATTTGGTTGCACTTGTGAATTTTTCAAGATTAACCTATACAACCGACCCACTAACGCCATCTATGGAGAATGATTTTCGGCATTTAGCAAACTACCTTATTAACACAATGCGAAGGCTGTCGCCTAACATATTGTTAGAAGCCGCTAGGAGTATTATTCCATTCTATATGCCAAAGAATTTGACCAGAATATTTGAAGAACAAATATTTGTGAGTGTATACTTATACCTGTATACGAAATCCTGGATTTACACCAAAGGGTGGTTAATTCAAATTTTTAGTTGTATCTCAATAGAGGCGAAGACGCAAACTGGAAATTTTTTTTGAACACGGCAACATAAATAACTAAAAAGAATGATTCAATGAAGTTTTATTATATTTTATGGGAATGACATGTTTCGTCTTGCAAAAGCATTATCAAATAATATGCATTACGTACATTTGATTATACCTTAGCAAGATGAAAAATATATCAATTTAAAATTTGTAGAAAACAGACGTTTTCATCCGTATTAATTAGCCATTAAGATTAGTTTAATTGTTTCACGGGCTGTATGGCATGTGACACCACATATTGGCCACATCAATATCATCCCATTTCGGTAGAAAGAACTGTGTTATCATATCGTGATATCGAACACCAGTAACAGTCACTGCTAGACCAGCCTCATTTACAAAAAAAGCTTGTTTTTGGACGACCAGTATGTTTAGCGTCTCCAACTGATACAGTCTCCCTGAATTTAACATTTAATCTAACAGTTGACGAAGCTAAAACCCTATTTCGACCATATTGTGTATGAAATTTTCGAAATGCAGCAGCCAAATTTTCATCTAAACTGTCAGCTACCAAATGTTTTTTATTCAGCAAATATTGACTGCTCAAAAGGCGGCAAATTCAAATCATGCTTTCATTTTGGGACATCCTTATATATACTCAACACAATTTAAGCTGCTTTTTTTTTTCTTAAAAAGAAAATTATTTTGACCCTCGAAACACAAAGAGATTTTTTATTTAAACTAAAATACTGATCTTCGTTTCGATAGAAGCATCCGATAATCGAGCAATGGAGCGAAAGTTTAATCAAACACTTAAGTAACCTTATTGAATAAATTGGTACAAACTTCCAAACAAGTTAATTGTACAATCTGAAAGTCAGAGATTCTATCTTGAATGATCCGTATAACCAGCCTACTCAGCTGGCAACAATACTAATTAAGCCAATAATTACATGCACCGCTTTATTTATTACAATTTTTATCTTCTCATTTCATTTTAATCCTAGGGATTGGTTTGTTCAGTCCTCGGTAGCCTTCTTCAGCTCTACGTATGAGACGCAGTCCATATCCTCACAATTTGCTCCGGATATTATCGTCAAATACGCCCTCACAGTCATATCCTCCAATACAGTATGAAATATTTCGTGATAGTGTGAGTTGCTTCAGGAATGCAATGCCAATGCTATGATTATTTTTAATTCTTAATCTTTATGTTTTTTCTCTTATAAATTACTACATTCGTGGCAGAGTGACAAGAACTATGACTGCCACACCGGAGATCCCGGGACCGTTTTCCGCTAAAAAACATTTTGCTTACATCTAGTCTCAATAGATGGCGCTTTGTTATTTGGAAAAAACATAAATTTGAATAGACATGTTTTATATAGAAATTAACAAATGGTTAATTTGCATTCGATTGGGAATGGAAGCTTGGGAGACTAAAAGTAGACAAAGTATTTAAGGAGAAAAATTGTATCCTTAAATGCTTATTTCACCTGATTTATGTACTTCTTCTTTATTGCCTTATTTTCTGCTATTGCCTTATTTTACTTGATTTGTGTATGTTTATTTATATTATTCTGACATCTTATTTTACTTATCAGTTGCTTACACTGTAGGGAGGTGCATAACAATTGCAATGCCAGTATTGTGAACTTGGTGTACACGCCTAATTGAAGTGTTTATCTGATGAACTGTTTTTTGAAATATACGTTATTTTGTTTGTTAATTTTTGTTACACATTATATCCTTTATTTATGTAACAAAAATATATAATGTAATAAATACACAACATCTTCGTCAGCTTTTCTCCATCTACTGCTGGACGTAAGCCTCTCCACCCCCACGCCATCTCTCTCGGTCTCTCGTCAGTGTTCTCCAGGCCCTTCCCGGCGTCCGCACAATATCATCGCTCCACCTGGTTGGCTGTCTCCCGACACTTCTCCGGCACAACCTTGGCCTCCATTCAGTAACCCTATGGCTCCATCTTCCATCATCCCGTCGACACACATGACCAGCACTGCCACTTCATCCTCGCAATGCGTATCCCTACATCGGTGACCCTGGTGCGTCTTCTAATATCCACGTTGAGTATATGGTCTCTAAGCGTGATGGAAACCCAACATGGGTCTTTCCATGGCCCGTTGTGCAACTTTGATTTTGTGCATTGCTTCTTTAGTTAGTATTTAATACACCACATATGGTAATCTAATTCTTATGCTATGAGTTTCATATCACGATTAAAGCATAAATCCACAAATCTAATGTTTTAACTGAAATCTTGTTGTAGAAATCCTAATCCTTGCACGCTTATGTAAGGGTCTTACACAATTGACGACCTTCGTGGCAGAGTGGTTACGAGCTCTGACTTCCATGTTGAAGGTCCTGGGTTCGATTCCCGGCGATGGCAGTGTGATTGTCACACTGTCTTTGGTCTGGAGTAGAATTCACGTGACAATAAAATGGCGATAGATTGGCTACCTATCACATGTCACGAGAATCAATATAATAGCTAAAAAATAAAAATTGTACACAGTAATTGGGTCCAAACGACCTGTTGTGTACATAAAAAAAAAATGTATTTTGAGTACATATTGACGTGACAATCACGTGACAATAAAATGGCGATAAATTAGCTACCTATCGCATGTCACGAGAATCACTATGATAGCTATAATACCCTTAACATCGATTTGGCTCATGCTGTCATGATGCAAAGAGAGATTCAACAAAATAATATTAATATAATTTCAGGTCGCCCAGGGAGTTCAAGATACGCTTCTCTCTATTAACATGATGACCATCAACCAACCAGCTCAAAAAGAGGTAAGACTAATAATTCAATTGAAATAAAATAATATATTTAGGTACATTATTTGAGAGCAAATTTATGTTTAATGTTGATACAGAGCACACATGATGTTGTTTAAGTTAACCTACATACTTAAATCCTTAATTCAGATGGCCATACAACTCATTTTACCTCATTTAGTGCCTAATTGATGCTATAAGATTTATAATACATAACAGTCGTGTTTTGTGTAACATATGATAGCACGTAACAATTATATTGTTGAGTGAATTATTTAAACGCGCTAATAAAAAGATCGTTTGACGTAAATAATCACGTAGTCAAAGCCAGGAATTTGAAAAAAACACAATTACGTTTTTTTTTATAATTAAAACATATCTCTCGTATTCTTTTTTTCGTTAACACAAAAACATTCATTTTCTCAAATAGATATCAAGATAAACATTATATTATAGAAGGAATAAACAGTGTTTTGCTTCATGTTACTTAATAATATAAAACTTTATAATTTTTATTTGTAGGTGGATCACTTCATTCAGGCAATCGAGATGAATCCAGCCCTAGTAAGTCTTAAAGGATACGCTGAAGTCAATAGGGAACTTCTGACCTCAGTAAGTACTATATAATTTTAATTTTCATATAAAGCACTCAGTTTGTGGTTAGACACTTTTAATTTATATTGTAAATATATAAAGAAATAAAACAAACACTTGGTATTTTCAACAAAATAATAAAACACTTTGTGTTTGTATTAAAACCACTTTATTTAGTAACACTAACCGGTTTCGCTCCCGCCGGAGCTTCGTCAGGGTGAGAGAATAAACTAAATATATAATCAGAGAACAACATATGAAGAAAGAAATATAAACGGGAGGGGAGAAAGAGGGGTACGAGAAAGTGTGCGCGGGGACAAATAGAATGTTAGAACGGTGAGTCATGCTCATTATCGAAAAATTATGGAGAATTTCTATTTAAGATTTTAGTGGCGGACAGGGGAGTTCTAATTATTGTATTTTTGAAAGTGTAGTTGTTATGAAAGTGTCTGGAAAGAAGAAAATCTTGAGTAGAAAACTTTCGATAATGGATCAGTTGCAACATAATATTCCTGTTTAGATCTGATGTATCAAGGGTATGAATAGCCATGGAATGAGAGGAACAAGAAGAAGTAAAATAATGTTTTTAACTCTCGTTTTCAAAGAATGCTTCTTACATTTACGACAACATATGCTCTTCTTACACTTACGACAACATATGCTCTTCTTACACTAACGACAATATATGCTCTTTTTACACTTACGACAACATATTATTCTCTTCTTATACTTACGACAACATATGCTCTTCTTACACTTACGACAACATATGCTCTTCTTACACTAAC
Organism: Lepidostoma basale; assembly: GCA_022606425.2. NCBI lineage: Eukaryota > Metazoa > Arthropoda > Insecta > Trichoptera > Lepidostomatidae > Lepidostoma > Lepidostoma basale. The sequence continues at coordinate 3,708 of JAHDVF020001591.1, read as the reverse complement.
GACAACATATGCTCTTCTCACACTTGTGACAACATATGCTTTTCTTACACTTGTGACAACTTATGCTCTTCTTACGCTTACGACAACATATGCTCTTCGTACACTTGCGACAACATATGCTTTTCTTACTTTTGCGACAACTTATTCACTTCTTACACTTACGACAACATATTATCTTCTTACACTTCCGATAATATATGCTTGTAATAAAGTATGAGAACACACATACCATACAATCATACATTACATATAACAAGTTTCATACGCAGTTGTGATTATAATTTACTTCTCGGAATGTCTAAAGTTATGTTTGATTGATGAATATTTCGTGGTTTAATTCTCTGAAGATTGAATACTACTCTTTGGAATATTGATAAATCAGTAATTAATGAGTGTCAGTTATCGATCGTAAATAATAATATATAAATTCAAGAGGGTGGTGCACAATGGTCTTCTTGTAGTGACTCTTATATATGGAAATGAAGCATGGGACTGGCAATTTAAGGATTAAATTAGATTTAATGCAAAAAAAATAGATCTCTTAGACAAATGTGTGGTAACTGTGTATATAATAGCATGTCAAATGCAAATATAAGACCAAATATTTGTGAATGTATACTTATACCTGTATACAAATCCTGGATTTACACCAAAGGGTGGTTAATTCAAATTTTAATTGTATCTCAATAGAGACGAAGACGCAAACTGGAAACTGAACATGGATGATCAAGGTGTTTACAGGACTTATGACCTGTCATTGGTTGGGTTAAGCGCACGCTTTATGTAATTACAACATTCCCCATTCCACCTTTGTTATTTGTGATCATGCATGACAAATTTTTAGAAGATGTATATATACTTCAAAATCCATATTTATCTTCACGTGGCAGTTTCAGTCAGCCATCTATGTAGATTTGGTTGCACTAGTGAATTTTTTCAAGAATTAACCTGTACAACCGACCCACTAACGCCATCTATGGAGAATGATTTTCGGCATTTAGCAAACTACCTTATTAACACAATGTGAAGGTTGTTGACCAACATATTGTAGAAGCCGCTAGGAGTATTATTCCATTCTATATGCCAGAGAATTTTGACCAGAATATTAGAAGACCAAATATTTGTGAATGTATACTTATACCTGTATACAAATCCTGGATTTACACCAAAGGGTGGTTAATTCAAATTTTAATTGTATCTCAATAGAGACGAAGACGTAAACTTGAAACTGAACATGGATGATCAAGGTGTTTACAGGACTTATGACCTGTCATTGGTTGGGTTAAGCGCACGCTTTATGTAATTACAACATTCCCCATTCCACCTTTGTTATTGTGATCATGCATGACAAATTTTTTGAAGATGTATATATACTTCAAAATCCATATTTATCTTCACGTGTCAGTTTCAGTCAGCCATCTATGTAGATTTGGTTGCAATTAGTGAATCTTTTTTTCAAGAATTAACCTGTACAACCGACCCAATTAACGCCATCTATGGAGAATGATTTTCGGCATTTAGCAAACTACCTTATTAACACAATGTGAAGGTTGTTGATCAACATATTGTAGCCGCTAGGAGTATTATTCCATTCTATATGCCAAAGAATTTTGACCAGAATATTTGAAGACCAAATATTTGTGAATGTATAATTATACCTGTATACAAATCCTGGATTTACACCAAAGGGTGGTTAATTCAAATTTTAATTGTATCTCAATAGAGACGAAGACGTAAACTGGAAACTGAACATGGATGATCAAGGTGTTTACAGGACTTATGACCTATCATTGGTTGGGTTAAGCGCACGCTTTATGTAATTACAACATTCCCCATTCCACCTTTGTTATTTGTGATCATGCATGACAAATTTTTGGAAGATGTATATATATTTCAAAATCCATATTTATCTTCACGTGGCAGTTTCAGTCAGCCATCTATGTAGATTTGGTTGCACTAGTGAATTTTTTCAAGAATTAACCTATACAACTGACCCACTAACGCCATCTATGGAGAATGATTTTCGGCATTTAGCAAACTACCTTATTAACACAATGTGAAGGCTGTTGACCAACATATTGTTAGAAGCTGCTAGGAGTATTATTCCATTCTATATGCCAGAGAATTTTGACCAGAATATTAGAAGACTAAATATTTGTGAATGTATACTTATACCTGTATAAATCCTGGATTTACACCAAAGGGTGGTTAATCTAAATTTTTAATTGTATCTCAATAGAGACGAAGACGCAAACTGAATATGGATGATCAAGGTGTTTACAGGACTTATGACCTGTCATTGGTTGGGTTAAGCGCACGCTTTATGTAATTACAACATTCCCCATTCCACCTTTGTTATGATCATGCATGACAAAATTTTTGGAAGATGTATATATACTTCAAAATCCATACCTATCTTCACGTGTCAGTTTTAATTGTCCATCTATGTAGATTTAGTTGCACTTGTGAATCTATTCAAGATTAACTTGTACAACCGACCCACTAACGCCATCTATGGAGAATGATTTTCGGCATTTAGCAAACTACCTTATTAACACAATGTGAAGGTTGTTGACCAACATATTGTAGCTGCTAGAGTATTATTCCATCTCTATATGCCAGAGAATTTTGACCATTATTAGAAGACCAAATATTTGTGAATGTATACTTATACCTGTGCTACAAATCCTGGATTTACACCAAAGGGTGGTTAATTCAAATTTTAATTGTATCTCAATAGAGACAGAAGACGCAAACTGGAAACTGAACATGGATGATCATGTTTACAGGACATGACCTGTCATTGGTTGGGTTAAGCGCACGCTTTATGTAATTACAACATTCCCATTCCACCTTGTTATTTAGATCATGCATGACAAATTTTTGGAAGATGTATATATACTTCAAAAATCCATATTTATCTTCACGTGGCAGTTTCAGTCAGCTATCTATGTAGATTTGGTTGCACTAGTGAATTTTTTCAAGAATTAACCTATACAACCGACCCACTAACGCCATCTATGGAGAATGATTTTCGGCATTAGCAAACTACCTTATTAACACAATGTGAAGGCTGTTGACCAACATATTGTTAGAAGCCGCTAGGAGTATTATTCCATTCTATATGCCAAAGAATTTTGACCAGAATATTTGAAGACCAAATATTTGTGAATGCATACTTATACCTGTATACAAATCCTGGATTTACACCAAAGGGTGGTTAATTCAAACTTTTAATTGTTTCTCAATAGAGACGAAGACGCAAACTGGAAACTGAACATGGATGATCAAGGCGTTTACAGGACTTATGACCCGTCATTGGTTGGGTCAAGCGCACGCTTCATGCAACTACAACATTCCCCATTCCACCCTTGTTACTGTGATCATGCATGACAAATCTTTGGAAGATGTATATATACTTCAAAATCCATATTTATCTTCACGTGGCAGTTTCAGTCAGCCATCTATGTAGATTTGGTTGCACTAGTGAATTTTTTCAAGAATTAACCTGTACAACCGACCCACTAACGCCATCTATGGAGAATGATTTTCGGCATTTAGCAAACTACCTTATTAACACAATGTGAAGGTTGTTGACCAACATATTGTAGAAGCCGCTAGGAGTATTATTCCATTCTATATGCCAGAGAATTTTGACCAGAATATTAGAAGACCAAATATTTGTGAATGTATACTTATACCTGTATA
>JAHDVF020001590.1:0-256709 GCA_022606425.2 Lepidostoma basale | reverse complement strand
ATATATACATAACATTCGCTGTATTTTAACCTAAAACAAATATAATAATTGATGTAAACTTACCAAAGCGAAATTGACAATAAAACTGTTATTTGACAAAAGGAATTCATCTTCTGTCATTTGATCAGTATCCCTCGTTTCGCGAATAAGGTTTTCATATAAATCCAGTCGCTTCTCTTCAACAGAGCTCCATGTTCCGATCTAGAAAGAAAATATATTAACATATTATTTACACTAAAATATTACCAAAATTTCTAAAGTGTCTCTAAAAAAAAAGATTGGTAATTATATGGCTCTATTATATCATACGAGCATTCCTGTATGGCATGCTGAGAGCCATAGGTGATCACGGAGAGGATACATGTTATACCCCGTGATCAGTGGCGATACTCCCATAGAAGCCCAGAAGCCCGGCTTGCATAAGAATTTTTTAATCACAACCCCCAAATATAAGTAATTATGCACCCGCATAAACCAACGACCCACCAAATCACCTTCCAACAATGTTCCCATCAGACGTAAGAGGAATAGCCACAAGAGCTGAACCTCTGGAAACCAGAAGAGGTTTTGATTAAAAATCTCTTACGCTAGCCGGGCTTCTGGGCTTCTATGGAAGTACCGCCACTGCCTGTGATCACCTATGGCCTGGAAACCATTACACTAACTGCCAATACGGTACATAAACTTAAATGTGCGCAAAGGTCCATGGAAAGACAAATGTTAGGCATATGTCTAAAAGACAAAATAAGAAATGAAGAAGTTAGACGCCGAACAAAAGTCATAGACATAATGGACCTTGTCGCTAAGCAGAAATGGCAGTGGGCATGTCATGTCGCCAGACAGGGAACAGAGCGATGGGCACCCAGAGACCTCAAATGGAGACCATGGGATAGAAAAAGAGGAGTGGGCCGACCCCAAAAAAGATGGGCCGACGACATTATCCCAGTCGCGGGTAGAATGTGGCAAAGAAAATCCCAAGATAGAGTGGAGTGGAAGAAAATGGCCTGCCTACCCTCCGGAAAAACGGGGTGATATTTAGTTAGTTGGTTAGTTATGAACATATTTTAAAAAAACACTGTATATTGTAGTATAGTATACTCGTATAAACAATAATGAGCCATTTTTAAAGATTTTTTTTCTTGCTTGTAGATAGTACTTACTTCTTGAAGTCTGGGTGTGGAAAGCTTCATAATATCCAACAAGAAATCACTCCTGAATCCATTCTGATCAAACTTTATTGTTCGGGTGAAACCTTCTAACTCCATCTAGATATAGGAAAAACCATTATTATTATTTAACCAATCAATTGTTTTCATTCTTATTAGAAAAATCGCTGCAAAATAACTTATTGTCAAATATATTTGTAATGCCTTAGATAGGCGAAACATGTCATTCGCATAAACTATAATAAACCTTGTACAAAACAGACCTTTTCATTTGTATTGATTATTTAATATGGAGTTTTATGATCAAATCAAATCAGTTTATTAACTCAGAAACAGAAAAAATGTTTAAGGCATATTGAGTGCAGGTAAAATATTATATTATTATATATAATCATCATCAGCCGTCTGTCATCCACTGCTGAACGTAGGCCTCTCCCAAAGCCCGCCACCGCCCTCTATCCATTGCCGCTCCCATCCATCCATGTCCAGCAATCCTCTTCAGATCGTCGGTTCAGCGGGCAGGAGGACGCCCAACTCTACGGAATCCTGTACGCGGTCTCCACTCCAGAACCCGTCTTCCCCATCGGCTGTCGGTTCTCGACAGATATGGCCAGCCCACCGCCACTTCAACCCGCCTATCCGCAGAGCCACCTCAGTCACCTTGGTTTGTTGTCGAATAAATTCTTTTCTAAATCTGTCCCTTAAGGTTATTCCAAACCTGGCTCCTTCCATGGCGCGCTGGGCGACCTTGAGTCTGTAGACTAGACCTTTTGTCAGTGTCCACGTCTCGGCTCCGTACGTCATGACTGGCAAGACGCACTGGTTGAAGACTTTAGTCTTGAGGCATTGTCATATATAATACAACATAATTAATAATACCAGGAACGCAAGAGAGATAGTCCGTCATCAGGAAGACAAGATACTCTCTAAAGTCAAGAGTATTTGTCTTCTGAACATATGACACATCATTGTTCAAGGAACAATAAATAATTTGCTTCGTTTCATTATAATTTTAAATGATCTTCTTACAAAAGTTTTCAGTAAAATCATCAAACTTACCGATTTCACGTGTTCAATTAATTCATCGCCCTGCCCGATGACAACACTGCTGCAAATGTTATCGGATGTGTTAACTTGAAGATCTTTAAAGTCAATTTCTTTGAGGCCAGCTGCGAAGATACGGACTGCGTCCAGCATTAGAGCGTAGTCTGTTCCAAGGGATAATTCGTCTCTGTTTGTAGCATCGTCAAAGGTATCATCCACCAGTTTTATTCCTGTAATCAATATACAAGTGGTATTTGGAGAAAACATAATAAGCAGTTAAAAGGATTTCATTAATTATATGATCAACTCCATTATCACCAAAATTAAAGTTACAAGTAAAAGGAAGACAAATGTAATTAGTTTATTTGATTTCATATAATAATGTATTAAAACAACATCATTTGTTTTTATTAAAACACATTTTGGTCATTTTCGTTTCATTATATTAAATATATTTTTTATATTTTTAATTTTGTTCTTATTCCTACTACTATTATTATGCTTAACTCTCAATCATTTTGTTTGACCGTATTTTGCCTTAGCTTAAATTCAATTAACTGTTTATTGTATTTGTGGTAGGATGTAATTGGCTTTATTTATTATTTTTCTCAATGTTTCTTAATTAATATATTGATATCGCTGTATGCTGCCCTTACTGAATAAATAAATAAATAAATTGCCGTAAAGAAGCTCGATTACGAAAGAAAGAAACCGGTCAGTATCCTAGCAACTAAATATAAACAAAATCTTTTTTAAAATTTTCCTTTTTTTAGCACAATTGAATGGTTTAACAGAGAGGGGGGATCACTGTAAGGAGGTCGATATTACTTTACAATTAAATGGCGGGATTGTGTGATATGAATTTACTACGTACATATTTTTAAATTTAGCGCCAATTCAAACCTAGGTGGCAAATTTCGGCATTACTTTCTGGAATTACATGGTTCTACCAGGAGAAAATCTCTGTAGGAGGTCGATTATACTTTAACAAATTGCTGTCCTGTAAAAATGGCGGGATTGTTAAATGGATCATCGATATTTTTAAACTTAGCGCCAAATAAATAAAAACTATATTTATTATTTTGTAACGAGGCGCGAGGGCGAGGTTGCAAAAGTCGGCGTTATCTGGGTTGGATGTTCTACCAGGAGAGGATGCTTGTAAGAGATTGAAGGTACGCTCAAAATCCGAATGAAATTAATTGGCGGGATAATTTTTCGGAGGTGGCAAAATTCGGCACTATTTTATAGAATTACACGGTCACTCACCAGGAGAAAATCTTCCGCAGGAGGTCAAAATTACTTTAATAAAGAACATTCACAAGTTGCCTACCCGGCTTTTTTTCCTGGAGAGACCACATCACGAATGAGGAAGTTCTTCAAGGAATCGAATCAGGACCTTGTCCGAAAGGCGTGCAAGATGGATCGGCCATGTAATAAGTCAAGAAGGGATGGTATGATGGAGGGTATGACCGAGGGGACAAACTCTAGAGGACGCCCACGCCATGGACCTGTTGGTGGACGTGCGCTGCTCATCATATGCAGATTTCAAAAGAGCCGCACAATACAGGGAAATGGAAGAATAGAAGAAATTGCTGCAAACCAATCCCAGGATTGAAACTTTCTAACTAACTCACAAGTTTTAATAGTCGACGTCGCGGTCGGGGGAACCCGCGGCACTTGAAGGAAGGACAAGAAATTACTGTCTAAAATTTAAAAGCGGGTAAAATTTTGATTGATACTTTTCACCCATGTTATTTTGTAGACATTCTGGATTAGTTATTTCTACCAGGAGAAGATTAAAACGCTTAAAAACCGACTGAAATTAATTGGCGGGATGATTTTTGAGAGGTGGCAAAAGTCGTCTGGAAATATAGGAGTCTACCAGGAGAACATCTCCGCCTTCGATATTACTTTTAGAAAGTCCTGTCTAAATGGCGGGATTGTTTAAAATGACATATATATTTTTTATACTGAGGTGGGCTTATATGATTATACCAGGAGATAATCCCTGTAAGGAGGTCGATATTTCATTTTTAAACATATTTTTAAATTTAGCGCCAATTCAAATAATTACAATATTTTGTAGCCAAGCGTTAGTATCTGGGATTATATGATTCCAGGAGAGAATCCCTCTAAGGAGATCGATACTGGCCAAATCAAACGATTATTCTAGCGAGGTGGCAAAACTCAGCGTTAATAACCTGATTAGATGTTTTTATCAGGGGAGGATGCCAGTAGGAGGGTTGATGCAATGCCTTGCCATTTTGACGTTATAATGTCATTTTCGAGACGGTTGATAAAAATCACAATGAAGATTTGGCGGGTAAATTTTTGGGAGATAGCAAAAGTCTACTTTCTGGAATACATGGTTCTACCAGGAAAATATCTCTGCAGGAGGTCTATATTACCTTTAAAAACTACTGTCTAAATAAATGGCGGGATTGTTTCAAATTCCTCTAATTATTTTATACATCTGGGATTATATGATTATACCAGGAGAAAATGCCTGTAAGGAGGTCAATATTACTTTACAATGTATGTACTGTATAAATGGCGACATTGTATCTACCAACGTATATTTAAATTAAGCGCCAATATTCAAATATTATGTACCGAGGTGGCAAAAGTAGGCGTTAATATGGATTAGATGTTTCTGCCAGGAGAAGATGCCTGTAGGAGGAGGTTGATGATACGCTTAAAATCCGAATGAAATTAGCGAATAAAGGTTAGCGGGATGGTTTTGGCTGGTGGCAAAAATCGGCATTACTTAAATTACATAGTTCTACCAGGAGAAGATCTCGGTAGGAGGTCGATATTATTTTTACGGAGTACTATCTAAAGGTGGTGATAGACGTACGAACTTAAAGTCTGCGGTTTTTAAGATCGCGAACTTACTTGACTCGACGTCGGCGATACACGCGCCAACTTACTCATACCGTATCCAACTTACTCATGTCGTCCACTGAAGAAGCTTTGTGTTATTTAGGAATTATATCGTATTATAATTATATCGTATTTATTATATCGTATTATAATTATATCGTATTTAGGATCGTATTTATATCGTATTATAATTATATCGTATTATAATTATATCGTATTATAATTATATCGTATTTAGGAATTATATCGTACAAAATGGCGGCTCGCGGCTCGCAGTGCTGCCACACGTACGAGCCAAGACGAGCTACGAGTAGATTTCAAACCGGTTGGATCGCCGACGAACTTACTCGGCGGTTTTAAAGTACGCGTACTTACGGTGACACACGAGCGAAAAAGGTCGTCGAGCCATAAGTACGCGTACTTGCTCGCCCGTCTATCACCCACTTAAGTCTAAATAAACGCGTGATTGTTTTAAATCTATATATTTTTAAATTAAGAACCACATTCAAACAATTTATTATTATGTACCGAGGTCTTATGTACCGAGAATAAAATTAATTATTGGCGGGATGATTTTTGGGAGGTGACGAAGGTACCTTCTGAAAATTACATTACCAGGAGAAGATCTCCGCAGGAGGTCGATATTACTTTTAGGAAGTATTGTCTGAGTAATGGCGGGATTGTTTTTTTTAAATTCTCTCTTTTACAAAATTTACGTATTTTTAAACTTACCAAATAATTTGTTGTACCTAGGTGGCAAAAATTTTGGGGATATATACCAGGAGAGGATCGCTGTAAGGAGGTCGATATTTCTTTACAATGTATCGTCTAAAATGGCGGGATTTGTAATAAATTAATCTCTATATATTTTTAAATACATAGTGCGATATTAGTATGTAAAAAGTCGGCGTTAATACCTGGGATTACATGATTTTACCAGGAGATGATCCCTGTAAAGAGGTCATATATTTACTGTCTAAATGGGATTTTTAAATTCATCGCCAAATTCAGTGGAATTACATGATTCTACCAGGAGAGGATCTCTGCAGGAGGTCGACATTACTTTTACAAAGTGCTGTCTAAATAAGTGGTGCGATGATTGTTTTAAATATCTACATATTTTTCAGGAGGCAGTGGTGGAAGTCAAATCCCACATCAGAATGTAGCGCCGAGGAGAAGAACAAGTTACCTGTAATGTTGGTATCCCTGTAAAGGAAAGGCGTCAAATCCAACGTGTGCAAGTCTGGGCTTGTGACGATATAGCTGTGCTCCTCTTCCATGAGTCCGAGCTGCTGCGCTTGTAGCAACACTTCTCGAATTTTCTCCACGGGACAGTCAAGAATGAATCTCGTCTCCCCGGACTGTTTCACTTCACGTAGAGCAGATCTACAAAATAACGGAGACTATTATAGTTAAAGCCAGTTAATGTAAAAGAATGAGATATACTCGTATGTAGATAGTGTTTATACAGGTGGCCAGCGACACATTTTCGATTTTGAAAATTTGTAAAAAATTAAAAACATGAAGATCAGAACATCTAATTACTATAAATAGAAGACAAAAGCGGATTTCATTTTTTAAAGATCACATTTTCTAAATATCGACATGATTCCGCATGTTTTTTTTTTTCATTTCATTTATTTTAATAAAAATTACAAACATTACAGACATATTTCCCGATCGTTTGCAATTACATTATGAGAATTTAAAAGAGAAGCATAAAAATAAAAAATAAGCTTAAGAATTAGAAATAATGATAACATTGATATTGCATCCCTGAGGCAACTCACACTATCACGAAATATGTCGACCTGCGAGGCGACCCGATTAAGCAATAAGATTAGATAAGCCCACAGCCATAACCGGCAAATAAAACAATCTGTGCTGTCTTTGAAGAAGGTAATTATCAGACACAAATAGACCTACATCACTCAGGGCATCCGAGTTTTGTATACGACCGCCAATCAGCTGAAAGAAGTGAACTCCCAAGTGAATATTCCTCCTTCTCTCCAAATTCTTTTTAAAAACACGCCGACACAGTGCACTGGAAAATACGTTTATTTCAGATCGGATATTGTCTTTTAACTGTACGATACTGGCAGGCTGATTTTGTGTGGACGAGACTTTTGAGATAGTCCCACAAAAAAAAGTTACATGGACTGAGATCGGGAGATCTTGCTGGCCAGGAGATGTCGCCAAATCTGGAAATCACTTTTCCTGGGAATAATGCCCTAAATACATTCATTGAGATCGACGTCTTTCATATTAGTGAAAGTACCTACGTTCAGAAGGCAAATACTATTAATTCTGGAGAGTATCCTGTCTTCCTAATGTTGAACCATCTCTCATGCGTTTCTGGTAGTATACTATACACAATATATTATTTTACCTGTTCTCAATTAATTTTGTAATATCTGTTGATGAAATAAACTGATTTGATTGATTGATTGATGATCGGGGTGTGTGGGCAGTTGAAACCATGTATTTCGAAAGAAACCACCTTCATCGTGGTGTCTAAAAAACGTGCCAATAATTTCCCAGTATCTTTTCAAATTGACGTTTACGGCTGCGCCTCGATCGTTTTCAAAAAAATAAGACCCTATAATGCATCTCGCTGAAACGGCACACCAAATAGTGACTTTTTGTCTATGCAGTGGCATCTAATGCATTTCTCTCACTGTCTGGACCTCAGTAGGGACAGTTTTGTTTATTGATATAACCGTTGAGATGAAAATGGGCTTCATCGCTAAAGAAGAAGTCACCCATTCGATAATGTGTCGAAAATCTCTACAACATCTGTTCGGCTTACGATTTTTTTTATTCATAATAATCTTGTAACTTCTGCACTATTTGAATTTTGTAGGGGTGGAACTTTAATGTCGTGGATCGAATATCATGGATTTTCGAGTACCTACTAATAAAAACGTTTATTTTCTAGAAATTTTTATTATATGTATTTTATAGCAATTTCACGTTTCGTCTTGTTAAGGCATTATCAAATGTTTGATAGTAAACAGACTTCTATTGGTATAAATATTGATAAAGATAAAGCATATTCTTACTCTTACATAGATTTGCTCTTATAAGCACATTCTTAAAATTGTTACAAAATATGAAAATCCAGAAATTTGGTTCTGGGGTGTCTCAAAACATCGATCAAAGTTCTTTGTGTTCTTACTATTTCACATTATTTTTAAAATAAAATGAGAATTACCTGTAATTTCCCGTCCCATCGTCCAACCGCTTGAAGGTGAAGGAGTACCCTCGCGTGAGGGAGTATTTGAAGAGTTCTGACAGCCTGGAGAAGCTGTCGTCGTCATCATACAAAATAATAAATTTCTTCCAATCCAACGCATCCACCAGATCCACGAATACCTAAGAAATCATTTCAACAACATAAATATCCAGATCTAAATATTTTGTGCTCATGCTAGGGCAATGGTCATTATTATAATATAGTTCGAGTGACAAATCTTATATAGGTTGAAGCTGGTAAATAATGATAAAAATATGATAAAAGCCGTATTCGATTACTTAAAATAATATCCGACAGACTACCAAACAGAGATATATGATAGAATACCAAATTAAGAAATTAATGAACAAAGAATGTAAGACAGATGGATGCGTCCTATGTAAAATAAGGAAAGTGTCGTTAAGAGGGTTTCTTCTTCTTTTTCAAGTGCCCTGTCGGGTCCCCCCCAACGTTGGCGATCACCTCGGCGAACCTGTCCCTGCCCTGTGCCGCTCGGAACAGCTCCTCCACACTTCAGATGCCGGTTCACTCCCTCACGTTTCGCAGCCAGGGCATTTATCTCCTACCGGACCCTCGGCGTCCCTCAATTTTCCCCTCCAGTATCAGTTGGAGAAGGTGGTACTTTTCCCCACGCAGTATATGACCAAGATGTGAAATTTTCCGAACCTTGATAGTTGATAACAGTTCCCTGTCAACTCTAGCTCGCCTCAGGACTTCGGTATTGGTAACCGTGTCTGTCCAGGGAATTTTGAGCATTCGGCGTTGGAGTCACATTTTAAATGCTTCCAGTCTGATCATTGCGTTGACATTCAAGGTCCACGTTTCACATTCATACAATAAAACAGACCACACATAGCATTTGATCATACGAACATATTAAGAGGGTTTAAACATATGAAACGAATGGATGCAAAATACATGAGTAACGTTGAATACATGCTGTCAACAAAGGAGGTCAACTAATTTACAACGAGCATTGCTCATAGAATTGATTTCTTCGATAAATTTATGTCTCATTTTACGTCTATTTTCCACGCAACTTCTTTTATAAATAATCTTACAAAATCCGCCGTACTCTGGTTATTTCTGTAACAAAATGTTTTGTACTTGTTCATTGTTGATAATCCAACTATTTATATGGTAGAACCAACCTTTGCCAAGACAGGTGGGTGCGGGAATACATTGATGTAAAGCTTCCCGCTCGTGAGATCAGAGTTGTACGCGGTATCCAAAAAAGGAACCCTCTTGTTCGCGCACTCTGACTGTACACGTCTGGCCAAGGAATCCTTCGGGCCTCCTAATATACCCACAGCTCCATCCTGAAACAAACAAAAATATGACATATTATACATTAAAAACCAAAATCAACAACAACAACAACAAACCATCACGCCGTTTCCCCGCAGGGGTAGGCAGAGAGAATGGACCGCCACATTACTCTATCCTGGCAAACCTCTCTAGCTTCCTCCACATTCATACAACGAGTCATACACGCACGTCGATTCCTCCGACTTCTAACATGACCAACCTTTAAAATTTGATTAATTTGCTCATGCCATGTTTTCCTCGGTCTGCCTCGACTTCGTACCCCATTTACATCATTAACTCATAAGGTCATAAGAACATCCCATACTCTTTCAGTCGTCGTCTTTTTTACTCTTTCTATTAAAATTCGGCCGTAGAGTTTACCAACGGCGCTTAACAGACTTATTGCCCGGTGATTTCCGCAGTCCATACGAGACCCCTTTCCCTTATATAGAGGCATGATAACAGCCCTCCTCCAGTCGAGCGGCGTATATTCTTCCAAAATCATTTATAGAGAAATATCCTTCTTCCTTAATAGATCAAATCAAATCAAATCAGTTTATTTACTCAAAAGACATTACAAACAGCATAAAAGTTTAAGGCATCTATTGAGTACAGGTCAATATTATATACATACAACATAATACCAGGGACGCATTAGTGATGGTTCGATATTAGGAAGACAAGATACGTTCTAAAGTCGAGAGTATTTGTCCCCTGAACGTACTTTCACTAATATGCAAGATGTCGATCTCCGAGGAGACCGCGTTCAGCAGACTAATTGCTCTTCCCACCGGTGTCACCAGAGGCAGATTGGTTCTGGTGGCCGGTTGGTAAAACAATCTGTACTGTCGCTGTCGGAGATATCTATCGGGGACAAAATACCAACATCCTCCAGTACGGCCGAGTTCTCGAAGTAGCCCCTGATTAATCTAAAGAAATGGGTAATTAGATGTCCATCTCTTCGAAGCTGTAGAGAATTGGTTCCGAGCATTCCCAAAAGAAATGCCGTGGGATAGAGCCACGGATAACTACCGTAGAGATGTAGAGATACCTCAGAAATTTGAATTGCATTTGATGTCTCTTGGGATGATGAGGACCAGCTGTCTCTCTATCTCTTAAGTGATCTTCCAAGTTGACGGTGTCCAGAGGAGATTTCGTAAAAGGTTACATATGCGAGTCTGTTACTACCCATTCTGGCTACATGGTCCCTCCAGTATCTTCTTCTGGATCTACTCCATCGAACGATATCCTCTTTTTTGCAAGTTTTTCTATGTCCACGTTACGAACACAATCTCGGAGAGTTTTTCAGTAATGGACCTTCATCTCAGATGTTCTTAGCAAATCCTTGGTTCGTACAGTGTCGGCCCGCGTCTCTATAGCATACTTATCCAGGACAAATATCCAGGAGAGAAATATTTAATATTTTACATTTTGCGAGTGCGTTATGTGAAAAGTCACATGTATAAGTAAGTATTTATTACGTTTAAACAGACACAATGTTAACATATGAAGTGAAGGTATGAGGCAATGTGTGGCGGTCCATTATTTCTACGTGATGGTTAATTAGTTAGTCAATAGGTACCATTCTCACAATAACAGCACAGATAAAAATAAACTTTAAGAATTTATTTAAAGATTTTAAGTGATGGTGAGGAGAAGCTGCTTGTTTGTTCGTTAATTAGTTGAACGTTGGGGTTATTTAAATTTTTATTCATTTCTAATTGCTCTAAAATATTGAGTCTATAGCATTTCTCTATAGATTAAATGGAATTGGTTGATTGCCAGGTTATAAAGAGTGGTTAAATGAATTTAAATGTTTAGCGAATTGAGAGGCTATTATTATAATACCCGTTTACAAGAGCAGTTATGGATACCGGGAAGGGTATAAATACCCTCAACGCGAACTCTGCGTACACTGTTATAATCTTCTACATCTCTCCTTATTTCATCGTATGATATTCTATCATATATCGTTTTCCCGCACATTCTTCACGGTGATCTCATTTCTACGGCATTTATCCTACTTTCATCCTTCTTTTGCCAGCTCCAAGCTTTAATTCCATACATAAGTGTGCTATGCATACATTAATCTTGTTTTACTTGGTTTATGTGTTTTTTGTTTGTCTCATGCTGCTGTCTTATTTCACCTGATTTGTATATTTCTTCTTTGTCCTTTGCTACTATTTATGTTGCCTTGTTTTACATATTTTGAATGTTTCTTTATCTTACATTATTGCCTTGTTTTGCCTGACGATCAAATCAGGGAGCTGACTGGTATCTCATTAACTGCAGCCTGGAGACTGACGGGTGACAGGAGCGCATGGCGTGCATTAGATGCTTTGTTTGTTTTTACCGACAATAAATAAATAAGGGTAGGCACTATAATATTTATAATTGCAGTGATGACTTTGACAGCTTCTTATTTTTTTAATAGATCTGACGATCTGTGACACAGAAATCATGTCTCGTGGGATGATGAGGTCCAGCTGTCCCTCCATCTCTTAAGCGGTCTTACAGGTGGACAATGTCCGGAGGGGATTTTATAAGCGGCTGTATATGCGAGTCTATCACCATCCATTCGGGCTACATGGTCCCTCTATGTGTCTACTCCATGGTCTACTCCACCGAACGATATCCTCTATTTCGCAAGTTTTTATTATGACTGCGTTGCGGACACGATCTCGGAGAGTTTTTCCAGTAATTGGTCTAAGGACCTTCGGAAAGCGCCATTTTTTTTGTTCCCAGCATTTTTTATTAAATTGCTACGTATGTATTTCTTATTGGAAACGTAGCAGATTCTATTTGTTAGAATCAGATTCTGATAATCTGATGAATCAGATGCCCTATACTGACATAAAGCATTGAGACCAGAGCGGATACCACAAGAACGAAGGTTAAAGTACGGGTGGCAGAGATGAAGACGCTGAGGATGATAGCAGGAAAGACTATTCGAGATAGGGTGAGCAACACGGCCATCCGCGAGATCTGCAAGGTGGAGGATGTCGTGAGATGGGGCAGACAACGCAGAAGATACTGGGATGCGCACGTGCAGAGGATGGATCCCACCAGAATCCCACACGCTGTGGCGCATCAGATTCAATCCCCCCGGAAGATCAGCCGAAGAGATGGAGAGATAGCTAGGAGTCAATTCCCAAGAGAGGCTAGCCTGATTTCAGGAACAGACCAAAGGTCAATAAGGAGAAGAAGATTCTGATTGTTTGAATTCTGTTGTTGAAAACATGTTTTTCTGTTACATTTTAAGAAACCTTAGGAGATCATAGCAGTACGAGTATACTAAAGAAACGTTTTTAAAGTTCGAATAATAAAGTGTGGTATGGCCAAGAGGAATGCTGTGAGATAAATAAACGTATGGCCGACTTAAACAAAGAAATAAGAGGACACTTAAAATAGATCGCGAGAAGACAACGCGCTTTAAGAATTGTTTATTGGTGTAGGATGTTTACTTCTTTCATATACAATAATAATCGGCCTATAAATTAAACGGTGGGTGTCGGTTAGCGAGCGAAACTGTTTGGGATTTGAGTTTGGTTATTTGCGATAGTGCGAAAGATTTATGCTCATGGAATTGTATGTACATAGCTCTCAAGCAGTCGTCGGCCAAATCATTAATGAACAAACAAACCATCACGCCGTTTCCCCGCAGGGGTAGGCAGAGAGAATGGACCGCCACACTACTCTATCCTGGCAAACCTCTCTAGCTTCCTCCACATTCATACAACGAGTCATACACGCACGTCGATTCCTCCGACTTCTAACATGGCCAACCTTTAAAATTAGATTAATTTGGTCATGCCATGTTTTCCTCGGTCTGCCTCGACTCCGTACTCCATTTACATCATTGACGTATACTTTATTCTTCTTAAAGTGCCCTGTCAGGTCCCCCCGACGTTGGCAATCACTCTGGTAAACTCTTCCCTATCCTGCGCTGTCCGGAGCTTATTACACTTTATTAACCATTCTTTCTCCATCCATGCGTTCTATATGTCCGAACCATCGCAGCGATCCTTTCATCATTTTGTTCATAATACCTTCTTCCGCTCTACATTCCTTTCTTAAATCAGCATTTGAGATTCTGTCGTAAATCGTTCTACCACACATACGTCTTAGGGACCGCATTTATTATGTTTTCATCCTTCTTCTGCCAGTTCCAGGCTTCGCTTCCATACATTAGGTATGGGACTAGAACTCCATTGTGAACGTTATTAATAATTTTTCATTAATGAAAAGGGCCAAATATTAGCGGTACATCGATTTAGAAATCTTCGAAGCGAGCCAAATTTGTTTCCAAAAATCTAACTAACTAACCATCACGCCGTCTCCAAGAAGGGGTAGGCAGAAAAAATGGACCGCCACACTGTTCTTTCCTGACATATTTCTCTCGCTACCTCGTGCATCATGTCATGCACGCACGTCATTTTCTCCGACTCCTCACATGGCCGACATTCAGTATTTAATTTATTTGATCGTTCCACGTTTTCCTCGGTCTTCCTCTATTTCGAGTTCCATTTACATGTTTAAGACATAATTTTATTACCAATCTTTCCATGTATCCAAACCATCTTAATGATCGTTTCATTATTTTGTTCATAACGCTTTCATTGGCACTGCTTTCACTTCTTATATTTTCATCATACACAGATTAATACAATCATCTAAGAAACCTCATTTATACTGCATTTATTATACTTTCATCCTTCTTTTACCAGTTATGTGCTTCACTTTCATACATAAGGGTCGGTACAAGAACACCATTGTACAATGCCATTTTAGCTTTTTTGGATAGGCTTTTATTTGCGATGACGACTTTAAGTGCACCATTCACTTTATTGCCTGCCCCAACCCTTCTTTCTCTCCCTTCGTCGAAACTAAAAACAAGTTGAATTAATCAAATCAAATCAATTTATTTTCTCCATAACAAGCAAAATTAACATTTAAGGCATATTAAGATCAGGTAAAATAATGTATATAATACCAGGAACGCATGAAAGATGGTTCGACATTATGAAGACAAAATACTCTCTAAAATCAAGAGTAGTTGTCTTCTGAATCTATATATCGTCGCCCCAGAGCAATTGTGAGATAAACCAGTGCCATTTTGACAATATAAAAAGCCGTAATGTTCCTTTGATATTGTTTATGGTTTGACTTGGTGGACCTCTTGCACTTATTTGAGTCTCCTAGGGCCTAGGAGACTCAAATAAGTGCAAGGCCTCCACCAAGTCAAACCATAAACAATATGAAAGGAACATTACGGCTTGTTATATTGTCAAGATGGCACTGGTTTATCTCACTATTGCTCTGGGGCGACGATACGTAAATGCATACTTAAAAAAATATGTTTCCACGATTGTCGCAAATAAATTGAAATAACACCATCAAGGAGACTAAAAATCTTCAAGAGTAGAGCCATCCAGAATAAATAAGTAAGTACAAATGTAGTTTTGCATTCATATCTATAGGTACCTACCTATATTTAAATGTATCTAATGCACAAACTCTTAAATTTGAAAGTGTTCTCATTTAATTACTCGAGTGACATCTATCGTCATAAAATGTAAATTATTGAAAAAATATTTACTCGTATTTAAAACACTGAGCGCCAATTATCTCAACTGTTTATCTGTTGGGTTAAATATTATATAATTTGTAGATTATATTTAACCCAACAGATAAACTATTCATAATTCGCTCATGGTAAGAAGATAATGCTTATTATGTTAGCGTTCATAAATAGAACCCTGCATTATATTAACCGATATACAAGCTATTTTTTTTGAGCCGTTATTTTTGAAAGTGGAATAAGACCACTTTCGGAAAAAGTGAGTTAATTGTAATTTTGGTAAGATATCCCCTTTTTATAGAAATATTTATAGGATTTTTATAGAATTTTTTATAGAATTTATAGAACTTTTATAGAATTTATAGAAATATATCCACAGAAGCAAAGTTGGCAGTACACAATGGAGTTCTAGTGCCAACCCTCATGTATGGTAGTGAAGCTTGGAGCTGGCAAAATAAGGATGAAAGCAGGATAAACGCCGTAGAAATGAGATCACTAAGAAGAATGTGCGGGAAAACGATGTATGATAGAATACCGAACGATGAAATAAGAAAGAAATGTAAGGCAGATGAATGCATCATGAATAAAATTAAAAAAGGATCCCTGAGATGGCTTGGACATATGGAACGAATGGATGACAGTAGAATGGTTAAAAAGTTGTACACAAGCAGCGTGAGTGGGAAAAGAAGCCGAGGACGACCGAGGAAAACATGGCATGACCAAATTAATCAATTACTAAAAGGCGGCCACATTCGAAGTCGGAATAACCGACGCGCGTGCATGGCACGATGTATGAATGTAGAGGAAGCCCGAGAGGTATGCCAGGACAGGCCATTGTGGCGATCCATCCTCTCTGCCTACCCCTTCGGGGAAATGGCGTGATGGTAAGTTAGTTAGTTAGTTATTATACATTCAATGGATCACGACTTCTTCTATAAATGAATCAATAATAAATCGTGTAAAATATAAAGCCAATTGTGTGTAAAAATGTGAAATTAATTTTTCCTCGTGTTTTTAATTCTCACAATACGAGTATATTATTAATGAAAATATAATAAGTTTATCGGGAGCTAAAAAAACACTATTTTGTTTAACAATTACAATAATGAGATCACTGAGAAGAATGTGCGAGAAAACGATATATGATAGCATAGCCCAGTTGCTTGTATATGTCTGTAGAAACAGAATCAACCGCATGTAAGCTGTGTGAACCAGTTAAAATAATATTTTTATTTCGTTTTTCGTAACTCTGGACAATCGCGAAATATTGATATTATAAATAAAACATAACTAATTAATATGAATGAAAACGTCTGCTTTCTATGGTAGGAGTTTTATTATATTTTTAAATATAATAAAACTCCTAGAAGACAGACGTTTTCATTCATATTAATTATTTAATATGAAGTTTCACATCATTAATGTTTCTTTTTTATATACTTTGCATACAAAACTCACTTTAATAAAAAATAATATTAAAAACCAAACATGTTTCGGACACACAGGCCCTTCATCTGTGATATTATAAAAATATAAATATTAAAACAATTATGTATAAAATAAATCACGAATGTGGTCAGTTTTGACAGATATTCAAATGATTTATTTCGGAACGTTTATGCTTTTGTTATAACAAATATTGTGAATAAATTTTAAATAATAATTTTTAATTCTTATTGGATTCCAAGTATTATCTTACGACAAAGGAAATAAATCAATTATTTGACTTGACGCTAAATTTATTTGATTATTTATAATATTTTTTATATTTTTAATTGCTTTTTGAGATTGTTAAAAGTTATATTTGTATTTCATAATATTTTTATATTTATATTATATCACTGATGAAGGACTTGTGTGTCCGAAACATGTTTGGTTTTAATTTTATTTTTTTAATAAAGTGTGTTTTTAATACAAAATATATTAAAATGTCCATGGCGCCCATCAACATACTTCAAACACAATTTTAATCGTTTACCGTCAATGAAAAGTCGCATACAAAAACGATCAATCGTTTCTGTAAACTACCGATTGATAGCAATGTACATCATTCGCGTAAACAATGTTATTTAACGTCTATGTTTGACATTAGTTTCTTACCGTAAGCAAGCTGCAGACTGCTTGAGGAACGATTTCGACATCGTTTGCTGTCACCGTCAGAGCTTGCAGAGAAACCGTTGTGAAGAACTGTGGGTCGTTCTTGATAGCCTCAACCGCTGATAAAAATCTTGATTCTTGCAATTTATTCTGGACCACACTTCCTGTGGAAGAAATATATAATTAAACTTAAAGCATTTGGATTATATTGAACTAAAACTAACTAACCATCACGCCGTCCCGAAGTGGTAGGCAGAAAGAATGGACTGCCACACTTTTCTTTCCCGACATATTTCTCTCGCTTCTTCAACATTCATACATCGTGTCATGGACGCGCGTCGATTTATCTGACTCCTCACATGGCCACGTTTTCCTCGGTCTTCCTCTATTTCTGGTTCCATTTACATCGCTAACATACCTATACTTTCCTTTACCATTCTTTCTTTATTTATTCTTTTCATATGTCCAAACCATCTTAATGATCTTTCATTATTTTGTTCATAACACCATCATTCGCACCGCATTCACTTCTTATATTTTCATCTCTTGTAAACATACTACCTAAATACACGAACTCAACTACTTGCTCCAAACATCTTAATTATTTTTTATTTATTGGGTAACATGCTGCAGTTTTAATATTATTATTATTATTTAGTTTAAAAACTTATTACATCATTACAGAGCGAGTCAAATCGATGTAAAGGGCGAAAAAAAGAACATCAAAGGATATATAGGTACATAGAACCATATGAATAGAAATATGCCTGTTATCTCCTTGTTGCCCTTACCGTAAGGGTATTCACGAATTCGTTATAATTGCATCCAAAGAGGTCTATCTCTTTTGCCACCTCGTTTAAAAAACGAATCGCTTTCAATACAAGAGAACTTCGAAGGGCCTCTGTGCAACAATTTGGGGCATAAAATAAGATATGCCACCTTGCTCTGCTATAGCTGTAGGGAACTTATAGATTTAGTTATCTCAGTATTCCTGGATTGTAAATACCTCGGGATAATAGTTTGAAAAAATGCTGAAATAACGTCAATTACATTCTTCCACAAATATAAATTAATCTTCTTCTTCTTCTTCTTCTTCTTTTGATAGATCTGACGATCTGTGACACAGAAATCATATCTCGTCGGATGATGAGATCCAGCTGTCCCTCCATCTCTTAGGCGGTCTTCCAGGTGGGCGGTGTCCGGAAGGGATTTCATAGGCGGCTGTATATGCGAGTCTGTCACCATCCATTCGGGCTACATGGTCCCTCCAGTATCTTCTTCTGGATCTACTCCACTGAACGATATCCTCTATTTCGCAGGTTTTCCTTATGTCTGCGTTGCGGACACGATCTCGGAGGGTTTTTCCAGTAATTGATCTTAGGACCTTCATCTCCGATGTTCTAAGTAGTCCCTTGGTTCGCACAGTGTCAGCCCGCGTCTCTACAGCGTACGTCATGATGGGTCGCACGCATGTTTTGTATATTCTGATCTTGCTGTCGATACGCATGTGCTTGTTTTTCCAGACCAGATTCTTCAGGCATCCTGACACGGCAGAGGCTTTACTGACTTGTTCACGTACTTCGGTATAAAGGTCACTTTGGCTGCAGATCTCCACTCCCAAATACCTGAAACTCATCACCTGCTCCACAGGTATATCATCAACAGTCAGTTTACATCTTGCAGGTTGCCTAGATATAGTGAGACTTTTTGTTTTGTTGACTGATATAGCCATATTTAGCCTTTGGGATACTGTGTGGAATTTGTACAACATTCTTTGCAGGTCATCTTCAGACTCTGCTATTAATGCGGCATCGTCCGCATAGCAAATGACATTCACAGTTTTACTGCCCATTTTATAACCTAGTCCCAGGCCAGCTACCTCTTCTATAATTTCGTCCATAATAAGATTGAACAGAAAGGGGCTCAAACTATCTCCCTGTCTTATACCATTGCTTGTAGGAATTTCCCTAGACAGTTCGTTGTCAACCTTAATTTTCGTTTTGCAATTGGTATATAGATCTTGGACAGTCTTTATCAATGTATTGGATATTCCTCCTTCCTGTAATTTTCTTACAATATCTCTTAACAACACCCTGTCAAATGCCTTAGTCAGATCGACAAAACATATATAGGCTACTTTATTATATTCAATTGCTTTCTCTTTCAGTTGCCTCAGAATGAAGATTGCATCTGTTGTGGAGCGATTTCGTCGAAAACCCTGCTGTTCTTCCCTATTCGTTATCTTTTGCTCAAGTTTCGTTTTCAGAATACTTGTAAATAGCTTAAGCATTGTGCATAATAAGGAGATACCTCTGTAGTTCTCTAGGTTTTTCTTTTGCCCTTTCTTAAATACAGGTGTTGTTATACTTATTCTCCATTCCTGTGGTATGGTTCCAGCGGCCAATATCCTGTTAAATATGTTTTGGATCTCTTTTATACATTCTACGCCAGAGTACTTAATTAATTCATTGGGGATGTTATCGATTCCGGGAGCCTTCCTATTTTTCAGCTTCTTAATATGTGTCAGTGTCTCTATTTCACTGAATGTTTCTTCTACAGTAGCTTCAATTGTCGGGTATCCGTGCCCCGGGTCCATAGAATAGAGTTGTTTGAAGTACCTTTCCCATTCATCAATTGGAATTTTTGTTGTCTGAGTGTATTCATTGATAGGCTTTCTTTGGTTTTTAAGTAGTTTCCACACTTTTCTTTGGGCACCATGAAGGTCATATTCCATATAAATTAATAGAATAATTAAATGTATTAAGTATGAAACGAAATTTAAGTTAAATAAAATATTAAAAAGTTTAATCATAATCATAGTGGAATAAAAACATTTATAAAAAAGTAATGTAACATTATGGTCTCATCCACGGCGAAAAATTTGATTGAAATTTCGGTTTTTCACGTGAAAAGTTTGTGACAGTTAACAATATCATGAATATAAAGGATAAAAGTTAGGTATTTTATTGAAGGTTAACGGTTAACGTTAACGCTGTGGAATTCCATTATTAATATTAAAGGATGATTTATAATACTATTAACATTCAAAAAAAATATTTAATAAGTATATTTTTAATAAACATAAATATTTCAAAACATTTTTCGGAGATAATGTATATTAAATATAACTAAACTAAAATATTATACAATATATTTTGACTCGTCATTATTAAACTTAAAGCGTTAACACTCAGGAATACCATCATGACGATTTTTTTATGAATTGAGGCAGTCAAAGGAATAGTGGACTAACCCACATGATGGCTAATATTGAGTTAACTATGGGAATATGTCTAAAACTTGTGTTGTTTCAATTCAAAAACGGACTAAACTTAGTTCCAACAATATTCTTTAGATGGGAGTGTTTTGTTTTTGTTTTTGAATTCAAATATTTAAAAATATTTGTGGGTTAAAATAAAAAACAGCATGTGGGTTAGTCCACTTTTCCTTTGACTGCCTCAATTAAAACGCTGGATTTTTTCCACATTTGGGTTTATTTTTTTCGGCATGTTTCAAAGGTTTAACACATTAATCATCAAGAGAAATATATAAACTGTCGTTCTCCCGATGATGAAGGTGAAAAAATCTTCGAAACATGTCGAGAAAAATAATCTCAAAAGTGGAAAAAAGTGTTTTAATTCACAAAAAATTAGTTTAGTTATATTTATACTTGAGGACTTTCGAAATATAAAGTGAAATATTTAATAAATAAAATGAATATTAACTGCATAACATGTTATTTACTTTGAATTAAATTAATAATATGTTATTTTATGCATTCATTTTATGCACAAAATTATGAAAGGATCGCTACGTTGGTTCGGACATATGGAACGCATGGATGGAGAAAGAATGGTTAAGAAAGTATACGTTAATGATTTAAATGGGGTAAGAAGTCGAGGCAGACCGAGGAAAACATGGCATGACCAAATTAATCAAATTTTAAAGGTTGGTCATGTTAGAAGTCGGAGGAATCGACGTGCGTGTATGACTCGTTGTATGAATGTGGAGGAAGCTAGAGAGGTTTGCCAGGATAGAGTAGTGTGGCGGTCCATTCTCTCTGCCTACCCCTGCGGGGAAACGGCGTGATGGTTTGTTGTTGTTGTTGTTGCATTCATTCTACATGCTGTATTTTGGTGTATATATAAATTTCAATTCAATTCCACTCATCGTCAGACACCCAACTTCGTTGTTTGTGACAGGAGTGAACTACTCAGTTAAAAGTTCATAAAAAAATCACGAAGTACTGTAGGATGGGATATTGTTTAAATGAAAATACTTCATTGCATTACTTTCGCTTTTTATACGACCAATTGGAGCTTCCTCAGAATTACAAAACAAAAACTTGAACACTGGTGAAGCTCTGATTGGAATAAAACCTCTTGGTAAATAAAAAAAACAAAATAAAGTGCTGTGAAAATGTTTTCATTTGTTTAAAAATATCACACCATAAACTAAGTGCTTTATTCGAAGGCACAGAAAAAAACATGTGTTGCTAAAATGCATAAAAGTAGTTGATTACAATAAATATCAACGTTTAAGATTATAATGCATGTATTAATAATATATTGTATTAGTTTTTGTTATTATTTAAATATTAAGACATGTTAAATTTGCTATTTATGCATCTAAAATGGATTAATTAATAATTAATTAATTAATATACCTTTATAGTCAGACGTAAATTACTATTTTTTTATTTTACATACTTTTTATTGATCTTAAACCCTTCAAATTGAAACAAAATTCTGTCATATTTTTTATAATTTTTACTTATTTTGAAAGTTAACTTATGACTATGAAAAAAACAAAGAATTAAAGGGCCACACAATGAAATATATTATATGAAACGATGAATAGAAACTCGTAAAAAAGCAATGGTTGCTGTCCTATAAATAAGACGCTAGAACTTAATGTGTTTTATGAGCTTACCTATTTTAATTTCGTGTCGAGCAAAAACATTATTCAAACACAAAATTGCAACCACAGAAAAATGTACAAAAATATTTGAAATCATTTTGATAATTTCACAATGTTACATTATACTCGTATTTTTAATTCAACGCGAAGAGTGTGAATATTTTTGAATTCAGAAATATTTAGAAACGTAGTGAACGCTTTCTTAAGACGATCGACATCGAAACTAATCGGTATTCTGGCGAATCCTCAAGGTGGATCATATTTGTTAATTTTAGATGGCGAGCGCCTAGAAGTATACACATTCTAAGAAAACTATGGTAGTGGTATTCTACGTGCCTACGCGCTGGACACAATCATTCTCCATTTATTTATTTTTATCAATAAATTGGCTTTTACTTACTTATTTTAATAATAATTATTTAGACACAATTATTCACAAAAATACTTAAAAGCCTAACGCAGCTACAACTGGAATTATTTTTCAATATTATGAGTAAATATGAAATCTTGTTTTTTTTTTTAATTGTTAAACATTTCAATTTTTTATAATTAATGTAATACAACAAAAAATACACATGACAACTTCCCCCGTATTATGGTGATTAAATACTATCTGGATAATTTATAAGACGTGAACTTAATTAATTCAGCACTTTTTTATTTTAATTCGGGTAAAATTTGATATAAGAAAACCCAAGAAGAAAAAACATTAAAATTAATTATTTAAATTTCGCGCCACTGCTACAAGAAGATATGAAGAAGAATTGTTGAAATCTATTTTGGGTTGCTTTTAATGCATTTATATAAAAGAAAATTATCATACTGTTTTTATTAAACTTTTAACCATTGTAAAGTGCTTTTTATATGTTTATTTTAATCAAGATACAAGATATATTAATAGATTCAAACATTATGAAAAATCTGCAACTGATTACTTATTCAAAGGAAATATTTTTGGCGGTAAATCAATTATCTAACGTTTGATTCTATGAACATTAGTAAATATTACTATCGCACGAAAATAACGCTCTTTAGCATACGTGGTTTAAAGACTATAATCGCATATATAACTTTATTTCTGGTCGCTTCTTAACAGCCGGCTTTTGACAGATCGACATTCATTTGTCACTTGTTGCCGTCAACGAAGACCTTTTCGAGTGTAGGTGGTTGTGTAATTCTTAAAAATAAGTATGAACAATAAAGTAAATAGATCGACTTAAATAATTGCATTAAAAATGGCAGAAAAACGAAACGTTATCGACGATTTAATTGCAACTTTGGAACGAAATACGCGAGGCTCTCAGGTAGCAAATTTCTCTATTTTTCTCTCTTATCAGATGGTGTTTTGGATTTTTTTGTGTTTATTGTGATTATTCAAGATGTCTATCAAATCAAATATTAATGTACTCATATATTTTATTCGTACTTAACATATATTGCCGTATTACTTAAAAACTTACTTTTTCGCAGCGTACTTTTAATTGCGTATTCTGGAATATGTTTTCGTTGTTTTTTTCATAGTATCCTTTTAATCTTGCGTTTTACCACTTTCAGATTGCAATATACACAATAGCTGGGATTGGTTTAGCTGTCGCTATTCACAAAGTTCGTCCGGTGAGTATATTTTATATATCTCATGTTTTTATCCAGCTGACAACATGTACACCATCAAACAGAACTCTATTATTTGTTATGTTATTTTATTTTGTATCATTGTAACTAACTAACTAACCAACCATCACACCGTTTCCCCGGAGGGGTAGGCATATAGGATGGACCGCTATACGTTCTGTCCTGATATACCTCTCTAACGTCCTCCACATTCATACATTGTAACATGCACGTTCGTCGATTTTTCATTCTTCGAATGTGGCGGCCTTTCAGCATTTGATTAATTTGGTAATACCTTGCTTTCCTTGGTCTTACACGGCTTCTCTTTCCACTCACACTGCTTGTATACAACATTTTAACCATTCTTCTCTCGTCCATTCGTCCCATATGTCCAAAACATCTCAGGGATCCTTTTTAATTTTACTTATGATGCAATCATCTGCCTTACATTTCTTCCTTATTTCATCGTTCGGTATTCTATCATATATCGTTTTCCCGCACATTTTTCTCAGTGATCTCATTTCTACAGCATTTATCATACTTTTATCCTTTTTTTGCCAACTCCACGCTTCATTTCCATACATAAGGGAACTATGTGCCATATTTGCTTTTGTTGAAATATTTCTATTTGCAGTGATGACTTTGAGATATTAATTTTGTTCCCAGCACACACCCTTCTTTCGATACCTTTCTCCATTTTTCCATCTCTTGTAAACAGCTTCCCAGATAGATAAATTTGGTAACTTGTTTAACCATTTTTATTGTCACGGGAATTCTACTAAACCTAAGAAAGCATGATTTTTTTAAACAGTCATTGCCGAGAATCCAGCCTGGGACCTTCGGTACGGCAGTCATAGTTCTTGCCACTTTGCCATGAAGTCCGTCGTGTATTATATATTGTGTACGATTATATTTTATTTCCTGTCTTACAGATCAGCAAATTCTCTCGTGCCTCAGATGTGCCATCACACTTTATCAGAACCCGTGAGGTGCTCCGCGGGCGTGTGGTGGGCTGCCAGCCATCTGCAGAGGGCCCCCGCTTGTTGTTAGACCACTCCCCCATAGTCCGGATCCCCTTCTGGCACTCTAGCAAGCCCCCTCTTCCTGTACAGGTACAATTATAACAAATATTTCTTCTTCATAATTATTACAGCATTTATAAGACCTGTGGGCGACATTGAGTGGCATTGAACCGAGGGCAGACACTGTCAAGACAAAGAGCATGCTCAGGACAAGCGAGATGAAAACACTCTGCGCTATAGCTGGCAAAACCCTACGTGATCGAGTTAGGAATACAGCAATCCGAGAAATCTGCGAGGTCGAAGATGTGGTCAGATGGGGATGTCAAGGACGGCGATACTGGCATCAATATGTAGAAAGAATGAGCTCAAATAGCTATACATACATAGCTCCCCATGGAACGCCAAACGGACAACGCCGACCAGGAAGACGTCTGAAACAGTGGAGAGAAAGCTGGAGTTCAGCGTCTCAAGAGGACCTGCCTGAAATAACAGACTCCTGAGTCTACCAAAAGTGAAGAAGAAGAAGAATTATTACAGAATTAGAGAACTTCTTTCGACAGTAAAGATGAGGAACATGGAATATTTTGTATTAATTTGATAATTTGCGTAACCTACCTTTACTTTGAGACAGCCTGCCAAACATTTCTACATTGCGATCAGCTAAGTCTTCTGCGATCGGTAGATTGACTGTGCCAAAACACTGTCCAGTATATTTTAGATATATGTTAGTTATACCTAACATTATTGTAATGTTTAAAGTTTGTAATTCTTGATTGTCTTTGTGTTATGTGTATAGATACGTGTAACGACTTAGTATTTAAATATGTTAATGGATCTATTTAATTGGCCTACACAGTATAAGATAAAACCTTACGGTGTAATTTGGCTAATTATATAATTATTTAAATATTAAGTTGTATGTTTGTAATGTTTAGTGTGTAAAAATATTGTAAGCGAACAGAGATGGCCTGAGATAATTCTGAGAAACCAGCAACCCTTAGTTAGGGGAGGCTTTATAAACAGAACCTTTAAGGTAAAATAAGCAGTCTCCAGAAGCCAGCGCAAGAGTGAGTTCCTTACACTCTGCGAATATCTCACGTCAGTTTCCGTTCCGTCGAAGAAGTGGACATTCAGTATGTAATGTTGTAATGCTTTGAGCGAAAATAAATAGATTAAGCCGAGAGCGGTGTGATTATTTGGAAACGTGACGTGAGAATATATTTGCTGCACCATCAGGAAGCCTGGCTTCCGCTTAGCCGAGTGCTAGGACCGATTGCAAGTTTCGGCTGAAGCGACAAGCTAAGATTTAGCTGGAACATGTGGATTACTCGTAATGAGAGGTTCCACTGTACTTTGTTTTGTTATGCAGGTGTGGGGCGTGAAGTTGGTGGGGGGAAATGGTGTGAGCTGGCTGCAGTGCGTAGCCGTAGGCCAACGTGCCGAGATAGTTCCCCTAAGCTGCAGTTCCGACGCCCTGGTGGCCAACGTCAGTCTGCAGCTTCCCGTCATCAACCCAAAGGCATATTTTTAATTTTCTTCATTTTTTTATTGCTTATAATTTATTTATTGTTTCTTGAACAATAACGCAAAACTCCATATTAAATAACATTTTGAATGTATACAAATACTTGTAGACGAATACTGGATTTTACCCATTGCGGGTTTTAAAAGATCTTCTGCTTAATGCTTAAAATCCAATCTTCATAGATGGCGCTAGTATGTAGATTGAAACTACCATGTGAGGTGTAGTGTTACAGATTAACATATATGCAACTTCCAAAAATTTGTCAGACATGGTGGTCATAAGAAAAGGTGGAATGGGGAATGTTGTATTACATAAAGCGTGCGCTTAACCCAACCAATGACAGGTCATAAGTCCTGTAAACACCTCGATCACCATATTCTGTTTCCAATTTGCATCTTCGTCTCTATTTGAAGAAGGAATCTGGTCGTGTCCAGGCTCGAACCCAAGTCCCCTAGATTAGGAGTCAAGCGTTCTGTCCCCTAGACCACCACCCGAATAAAAACTCTTCGAAGACAAATGTTTTCATTTATATTAATTAACTTAAAATTTGGTTTTGTACATGGCTCAAGATTACGTATTATATTATAGATTCTTTTATTTACTATCCGTCTATGCGGAGGTTATATTTATGTTACCTATGTGGTTGATTTGGTGTCATGTAAGGGAAGGGGCAGTTTCCATTATATCCTCTAATAATACATCAATTCTTAATATAGCCTACCATATACAATGATATAATTAATATTGATGGAAACGTCTGTTTTCTAGAAGTTTTATTATATTTTTGGGAGTGACATGTTTCGCCTTGCTAAGGCATTATAAAATGTTAACTATTTGATAATGCCTTACTTAACATATCAAACGTATTAATTATTTAATACGGAATTTTATATTATTGCTTAACAAACAATGAACACCATTATCCCTTATTATATACTACCTATCACAAAGGTATTTTATTCCAACAAAAAGTTTTTTTTAATTATTATTATTTCTATTAAAAAATGCTAATTTGATTTTTATTGTTTCTTGAACAATAAAAACACCGTATTAAATAGTTAATACACTCATTGTATATAGGGTATATACCCTCTTCACCATTCTGTCTTCACTCATTCTTTCCATGTATCCAAACCATCTTAACAACCCTTTTATTTATTTTGTTCATAACACTTTCATTCGCACCGCATTCACTTCTTATACTTGCATTTGACACTCATATACAGATTTATCACACATTCGTCTTAGAGATCTCATTTCTACTGCATTTATTCTACTTTTATCCTTCTTTTGACAGTTCCATGCTTCACTTTCATACATAAGGGTAGGTACAAGAGCACCATTATGCACTGCCATCTTAGGTTTTTTGGATAGGCTTTTGTTTGCGATGACAACTTTAAGTGCACCACTCATTATTATTACATAGCGAATTCGATTCATCTTGTTTGTTATATAGTTTTACATTATATCTAAGGCAAGAGTATAACATCTTATTGATTAATATTTTCATCATCAGATTGATTCAAAAGGCAAGAAACTGCAGCCGCTAATCGAAAACCTGAACGTCGGCGAGCGCCTCGTGGAGCTGGGGCTTGGCGTCGTGGACACGGAGATCGCCAAGGTCGCTCCCCGCGTGGACCTGAAGTGGTTCTGGCTCCCGTGGGTGTTCCTCCAACGGCCTGGCGCGGAGCTGCTCCAGAGGGCGCAGAGCCGCGCGAGAGCACGCCGCAGCGGGTTCTGGCAGGAGACCATCCCGCAGTCCAGGCTGTCCCTACTGTACGGGTACATCAAGTCCGCTCTGCCTTCCTTCAGCAAGAAATTACCACCATCCGTTATCTAATTGTTATAGCCATTTACATCCATTTACTAAATGCTATATCCAACGAATCAAAGCCATGATTTATATAAATATCATATACGTTTTAGAAAGAATATGATGGAGTGAGTTAGTGGTACATTTTATTTACGATTTGTATATTTTATTTATGAATTAAAACATTGTTTTTTTACACTTTTGAGTTTATTTTTCTCGACATGTTTCGAAGGTTTTACACATTTATCACCGGGAGAACAATGTAAACAAACAATGATGGTGTAAAAGTTGTAACACCTTCAAAACATGACGATGAAAATAAATTCAAAAGTTTAATTTATATTCAATTTTTTATTTCGATAAATTGAAAGATTTATTTTTAATAATTGTAGAGACTGTTTATAAATTATATAATAAGAGTTGCGTGGACTCACTGCATATCTCACAGGCTTAACTCAAAAAAGCAAGTTTTGCTCAATCTGACATGATTCTGTGTTTTAACAAAAATAGTCGAAAAACACGTACGAATGGATAGCGTTAACATTGTGAACGATTATCGTACTACGAATGGATAGCGTTAACATTGTGAAAAATAGATGGATAGCGTTAACACAAGCCTCTGTCTAATGTTAACTCAATTATTACCTAAACCATAATTGGTCAGTTTACTATTAAGCGTGCGATATTTTTATTGCGTTTGACTTCATATTTTCAAAACAAAATTACTCAATTAATAGATTAACAAAAATTTCTTTGATACTTCATTTTAGATTTCAGGTAATTGAATTGGTCCTTCATGTACAACCATATATGGATATTTATAATTTCTTGAACAATGATGTTAAACTCCATATTACAACAAATGAAAACGTCTGTTTTCTAGAAGTTATATTCTTCTTCTTCTTTGAGTGCCATGTCAGGTCCCCCCGACGTCGGCTGTCACACTGGTGAACCACCCCCGAACTCCAGTCCATTCCTTGATATTCTGGAGCCAGTACATCTGGGGTCTTCCCACACCGCGCCTACCCTCGATCTTCCCTTTTATGATGAGGTGCAGCAGATCGTATTTCTCATTGCTGAGAATATGTCCCAAATTTAATATATCATATTTCTAGCCTTCACATCAGACAACAATTCTCTTCCTACTCTGGCTCTATGTAGCACCTCATTGTTGGTGACCATATCAGTCCATAAGATCCGCAACATTCTGCGATGGAGCCACATTTCAAATGCTTCTATACGGTTTATTGGGTTCACTTTGAGGGTCCAGGTCTCCACTCCGTATAGTAATATGGACCAAATATAGCACTTGACCATCCTCTGTCTCAATTTTAAGTTGATGTTGTCATTGCAGAAGAATGGTCTCATATTATTGAAGGAGTTATATTATATCGCTGAAGGCATTTGATAATGCTCAGGCTATGAACACAGTGAAGCTATGAGTGGAGCGGCGCGCAATGCGGTGCTGCTTCGAGTGTAGCGTTAAGGATCTTATGCTTCACTGTATGCACTCTTATTTGATTATACGTGTGCAGTTTTGTAGCTGTCCGCTTTGAGCACCGCTCCGCTCATAGCTTCACTGTGTTCGTGGCCTTAAAAAGGCATGTCATCCCCATAAAATATAATAAAACTTATAGAAAACAGACGCTTTCATTTGTACTAATCATATATGGATACCTATTTTTAAATGTATTTTTTAATTCTTCCAATAATGTAAAGTGCCTAACCATGCCTTTTACGATTGGACAATATTGACTCTATATCGTAGTTGTAATAAGTCTTTTTATATAGTAATTGTGTCTCTGGGTTTTCATGTATTGAAATTTGTTTTCCAGCAAATCAACATTTATTTACGCTTTGACGCTATCACAGATTAAATGATGTGCATGTCGTTTAGAATCTTTGAATGCTGCTAAAACAAATCGTAACTAACCTTTTATTTTGATAAGTTTCATTGTAGCAGTTCATTGTAGCCTTTTTATTTTATTACTTTTTAAGCTTTTTTATTCTGCAGTAGGTCTAAATGGTGGTGACCATTCATTGGCAGTATTGTAACTAAATTTGTTAAAAAAAAACATTAAGAATCATGTAAAATCAATTATTTGCAAAAACAAATTTATTTGTAACTAATGTGTACCTTTTTTATGCATAGTGGATCATGAGATATCAGAAAAAACATTTTATATAAATAAATTAATTAAATGTTTAAATTTTAAAACACTTATTTGTATGTATCACAATTTATTTTTATAAGTTTGTCGCGACAGCTGTTTTGCCAACCTATGTTGGCTTCATCAGGTGTTATAAACAGCTGATAAATAAATAAACACAAGATTGAATAAATAACTATTGTATGTGTTCCACTTTTTATGTTTATAAATAATATTTGAATATATTAGTGATTTTTGGTATACTATGCTGAGGCTCAATTTAAGGTACTTAAATACTTAATTGTGTTGTTGATTTCAGCTTTGAATACATTAGATACTTTGAAATATCTTTCATTGTGTATTACCTGCAAATATATGTATATAACGCAATCACTTATGCCTTGAAATTGTGATAAAAATGTGTCAACGCATTTGTGACAGCATTACGTAGGTACCTACTATGTTATACATTTTTAATTTTAAGCGTACTTACCTATCTATGGCTCAAAGTGTAAATTTTATTTATTTGTATACTTCTTCTTCTATCGATGTTGTCAGGTCCCCCCGACATTGACTGTCACTTATAAGCGTCTCTTCCTAACCAAATGCACCCCTGACCCACTTATAATTCCTCTTCATAGTGATGACCTGGGGAATGATATCTGTAATGGTTTCCCCTTGCCTTCTCTGGACGATTTACTGTTGGGGTTGCCTTACCTTAATTGGATGAATCCAATTTCATGACGCTGTAAATTCGCTATTCTCCCACTCTCTATTTGCTATGACAATTATCAAATCAAATCAAATCAGTTTATTTCATCAATAGACATTACAAAATTAATATTGAGAACAGGTAAAATAAAAGATGTATTGTATATAATATACTACCAGAAACGCATGAGAGATGGTTCGACATTAGGAAGACAAGATACTCTCCAATATCAAGAGTTTTTGCCTTCTGAATGTACTTTCACTAATGATGGTAATGTCAGGGGTTATCCCAGGGTTTGGTGGGTCTAAGAGACCACTCGTGAATGCTAGAGAATTGGACTTGGCAGTAGTGTTGCTGATGTCTTTGTAACATGATGTATTACGACACTGTGTGATGATACATTGATGACCTTCGTGGCCGAGTGGTAAATGCTTTGACTGCCAGCCTGAAAGTTTCAGGTTCGATTCCTGGTGATGACAGTGTGATTGTCACACTGTCTTTGATCTGTTGCAGAATTCACGTTACAGTAAAATGGCAATAGATTAGCTACCTATCACATTCGGCGCTACATCCCGGTGTGGGACTTGGCCTTCTCCACAACGGTCCTCCACTGACTTTTGTCTCTGGCCATCTTTCTCCATTCCCCAGCTCCTTCCATTTTCTGCCAATCTTGTTCCGCACAATCCGACCATCTTTTCCTCTGTCTGCCTCTTGGTCTCTTTTCGCGAGGCACCCATCTGGATATAATTTGTGGTGTTCTACTCTCTGGCATTCTTTCCACATGGCCAGCCCACCGTAGGCGTTGAGACTTACAGAATCTCATTACTGTTTCAGTACCTATCACATTATTATTATTATTATTTTGTTGAAACGCGCTTTACATCATTACAGCTCGAGCCAAATCATATTGATTCTCGTGACATGTGATAGGTAGCTAATCTATCGCCATTTTATTGGCACTCGAATTCTACACTAGACCAAAGACAGCGTGACACACACACACACACACACACACTGCCATCACCGGGAATCGAACCTGGGACCTTTAGGTGGCAGTCAAAGCACTTACTATTCGGCCACGAAAGTCGACATGTCACGAGAATCAAAATGATAGCTGTGACAATGTAAAGAGTGATTCAACAAAATAATTATATAGGCATGCATTGTAGCAGAGCATACCCCATTGTTGCCCTATTACTCTTCCGAATCCCAATTTTTATATAAGTGACATTTTTATATAAGTGACATTTTTATATAAGTGACATTTTTATATGTATATTAACCAAAAAAAAAATCCTTTTCTACCTAACCACATTTTACCATCCACTTTTCATTCTGTTATCGAAGAATATCTAATTTGTAGATGTCAAATAGTCAAAAAACATGTCAAGTATATTTATAAAAAATGGCATCAAGAATTCATAAACAATAAAGATATATAGTTTTGCTTTAAGCCATAGATTCGCGAGTAAAATAATATTAACCTTTCTCTAGGGTGTAAGTATTATATTTCAGGAATTTATTTTCTTAAAAAAAGAAGAAATGTTTGTATTTTAATATTATTGTTATATTCCAGGTCTGGTTTTAACAAATAAAATTGTTTGCAAATAAATTTGTAGTTTTTAATACATAGTGATATCATATTGTGGGCTCAATGCTATAAATAGGTAACTCAAATTTGTATTTTTAATTTTACAACACTGTATGACACTTTTTCATCTTTTAATAGATCTGATGATTTGTGGCACAGAAATCATGTCCTTTCGGATTTTGTAACCCGCTATATATGCAAGTCTGTCACTATCCATTCTGGCTGCATGGTCCCTCCAGTATCTTCTTCTGGATCTACTCCACCGAACGATATCCTCTATTTCCCAAGTTTTTCTTATGTCTGCATTACGTACATAATCTCGGAGAGTTCATAACCTTTTTCAATGTACAAAATTTTAACTTTGTGCATTAAAAAAACTTGTCTATGAAATATGATGTAAATATACTAAGTGTAGTTAACTAACTAACTAACTGACCATCACGCTGTCTCTCCGAAGGGGTAGGCAGAAAGAATGGACTCCCACACTTTTCTTTCCTGACATATTCCTCTCGATTCCTCAACATTCTTAC
The DNA here is from genome assembly GCA_022606425.2 of Lepidostoma basale. Lineage (NCBI taxonomy): Eukaryota > Metazoa > Arthropoda > Insecta > Trichoptera > Lepidostomatidae > Lepidostoma > Lepidostoma basale. Next base: position 223,500 of record JAHDVF020001590.1, on the reverse strand, counting down.
ATCGTGTCATGCACGCGCGTCGATTTCTCTGACTTCTCACCTGGCCGACATTCAATATTTGATTTATTTGATCGTGCCACGTTTTCCTCTGTCTTCCTCTATTTCTAGTTCCATTTACATTGTTAACATATAATTTTTTTACCATTCTTTCTTCATTAATTATTACTATGTGTCTTAATGATCCATTCATTATTTTGTTCATAACACTATCATTCGCTTATATTTTCATTCGACAATCTATCATACACATAAAAATACAATGTTAGTTAAAAAATTACTCAAATGTGGATCCACAACACAAAGTGATGGTGAATATAGAATAACTCATATTTTATTTCATTTTGTTGGAACACAAACAAAGCATATAATGTATAACAGTAATAAGTAAAATGCCTAAATTATATCAGAAACTAAAATGGCCGTCCATGCATTTCAACTTCCCCGTCAGAGAATCGCCGTGATGATGAGTTAATTAATATTTAAATTTAGGAAATATATTTTGCTGTATAAAATATCAACACTTCTAAAAATGGTGATTAAAATCACTATCACTGCAATTAAATTACATAAATAAATAACACAGATTGAAATCTCTTAGGTAACGGAAATATATGATACTGTTTGGCCGACTAGACCATAGGTTCTCAAAGTGGGCCCCCTGTAGAGAGCTGAGGGGGTAACTCTGATCCTAGAAGAGTATGGGAGCCCTGGGAAGCAAAACAGAAACCATGGGCATGGACTATTCTTCTTCTTCTTCATCCTATGGCCATACAACTCTTGAAGAGTTTTAGCCTCCTTGATGATTTTTCGCCAAGCTCCTCGATCCTGCGCCTTTTGCTCCCAGCAGTCCGATTCACCCAACCTAGCCAGGTCAGCCAGAACATTGTCAATTAGGCGCTGTCTAGGCCTTCCTAGAGGTCTTACTTCAGTCGGTCTAGACGCGTACAGGGTTTTGATTGCTCTGGTATCTTTGGCTCGGCATACGTGCTCAATCCATGCTAGGCGACCGGATCTCACGGTGCTCGTTATATGGGGCTGCTGAGTCATTGTATGGATCTCTTGGTTGATCCTATGCCTCCAAGTTCCCGCTGCTACACCGGGTCTGGGTCCCAGGATAATTCTAAGTATTCTATTCTCAAACCAGTAGATTATTTTATTGATAGAGTCATTGTCATGACTCAGAACCATATGTCACCACTGGCTTGATGATGGGCCTGGACTATGGGCTGTGGTTAGAATTTTTTTTTTATTGCATTTCCGTCATCATACTTGGTAGAAAATCGATTTAGTGCAGTCGCAAGTCTTTTAACTAAAAAAAAAAGGAATTTACTGCAAATAGTTGACCGCAGAGATTTGCAGATGCTGCTGACAAAAATAGAGCTAAATATAAAAAAATTAATGGAAAAACACCTTCGCATTAAAAATTAACTTTATTTTACATTTTTTCTGATAAGTATTCTTCATTTATAATAATTACGAGTACTTGTATAATTTATTTTTTCCAATTGTTTTATTTCCAAAATACCTTTCTAAAATAATAAAAAATACTCTCATAATTCAATTACTTCTTTGATGATTTCGCATCAGCTTTGTAATTGATAGTACATCAGGTTCATCTTTCTCATTAGGATTATTTAATAAACATTCATTACTCGACAATTTAAGTATCGGTGTATCTAATGAGATAAATGTATAACACTACATATAAGTAAGTATATGAAAAATAAGTTCACTACATTTTTCTGTTTTAGTTCATTTATAAAAGAAAAATTTCCAGGGGGGCCTTGTGTAATTTTGTGTCTGAAAGGGGGGCCATGGGTCAATTAACTTTGGGCTACACTGGACTAGACTAAGTAGCGAACAATAAAAAATCTAATTCATACTAGTTATTAATGAACTGCAAATATCTCTGTATATCAAAAATTTTATGTAATGCCAAATTAAATCATATAGATTACAAATCATATTATGTAACTCTAAATTATTTATTTATTTGAGTATTTAAAACCAATCGGTAAACTTCGCAGATTGGTAGATTAGCGATAATGCATGATAAAAATAATTAAGTATGTAATTTTAGAATGTTAGCATTCTTTATTGGGAAAACTTATAATATTCTTAAATTTTACAATATTTTAGCTTGTCCTTGTCTCTGCACAAGGTTTCAAAGATGTTCTTCCATCTTTTTCCACATCCATGTTTATAAGCTAACTAAATAACCAACCAGGGGTAGGCAGAAAGAATGGACTGCCACACTTTTCTTTCCTGACATTCCCTCAACATTCATACATCGTGTCATGCACGCATGTCTATTTCTCAAACTCCTCACGTGACCGACATTTCATATTTGATTGATTTGATCATGCCACGTTTTCCTCGGCCTTCGTTTACATATAACTTCTTCACCATTCTGTCTTCACTCATTCTTTCCATGTGTCCAAACCATCTAAACGACCCTTTCATTATTTTGTTAATAACACTCATTTGCACCACATTCACTTTTTATATTTAAATTTGACACTATCATATACAGATTTACCACACATTTGTCTTAGAGATCTCATTTCTACTGCATTTATTCTACTTTCATCCTTATTTTGCCAGTTCCATGCTTCACTTCCATACATAAGGGTCGGCACAAGAACACCATTATGCACTGCCATCTTAACTTTTTTGGATAGACTTTTGTTTATGTGTTCTTATATGGAATCACGAAAGACTTTGTTATGGTGATATTTTAAATTTAAGTATAATTATGGATATCGTCGAAAAGGTGGCTGAGCTCAAATGGTCACTTGTGGGACATGTTGCCAGATTGGTAGACGATAGATGGACCAGTGGTACTTGTGGTCTTGAAACTGTTACACTATCCAAACAAAGTGCCGAGAAACTACGAGTGGCCCAAAGAGCCATGGAAAGAGCCATGTTAGGAATAAGTCTAAGAGACAGAGTCAGAAACTATACAGTGAGAGAAAAAACAAAGGTCACTGACATCATCCACCGGGTGGCTACTCTAAAATGACAATGGGCAGGTCACGTAGCCAGAAGCTCTGACGAAAAGCGGACAAGAAGACTGCTGACTTGGAGACCGTGGACGGCAAAGAGAAGTGCAGAACGACCGCAACTACGGTGGAAGGATGATCTGAACAGACACGTCAGAGTAACCTGGATGCAGTCTGCACAGGACAGAGATACATGGAAAGGAATGGAGGAGGTCTTTGTCCAGGAGTGCACGGGAATAGGCTGAGGAAGAAGAAGAGATGGACCAGATGGGTGGTGGAGTGGAGACACCGCGAAGACAAAAGAAACAGAAGAAGACCCCCACACGATGGTCCGATGTTATTTGAAAATTTTTCTGGTGATTGGATGCGAAAGGCACAAGACAGGAATACGTGGCGAAGTTATGGAGGTGACCTGTGTTCATCAGTGGACGACAACAGCTGTTTAAGTAGTAAGTAAGTAATAATTAAAGTGCAGGTAACCTTATAAATTTAGGCATTTGCGGTATATTTGAGTAAACAATGACTCTCCAAAACTGAATATATTGTATTATCAATTTAAATGTAACATTATTTTATTTTGTTAGCCTTCTGTCAGCTCTGGGTATGATTACTGATAAAAAGAAAATTTATCTTATCTTCTGTGTGTGGACACTTGCCATTTAATTAACTTTATTGCTGTAGGAAGACCAACTGTCACATGTTTGCCGTTTTAAGGTAAGTATAAATCTAACAAATTAATTCATTAAAAATTTGACCAATGTTTCTTCGCATAAGACAAGGTATCAATATATGAAACTAAACAAGATAATTTTATCTCTATTTGTGAAATACTTACACGAACTTTCACCGTGTAATATAAGAACTTTTATGTAAAATGTTTATACACTTACATCATCATCTTATATTTTTAATCTTAAATATAACTTTTGCAATAACTAGTACAATATATTTTTTATAATAATTTACAACAATCATTTAATCGTATTTTGTTTGTTTCTTGTATTTTAAATATATTTCTCAAGCGTTCATATCAAGCATAAATTTTAATTATAATTAATTAAAAACTTTTTTTTTATCGATAACTACCTCCACTTTTTGCCTTTAATTTGACAGCAACCGGTTTCATCAGGCTAGCTGGGATCAATTGACGATGGCTGGTCTGTCGATGCCAGATAGCTTGGCTAATCTGGTCGCTTTCCAAATAAAGTAAAAAAGTGGAAGTAGTTATTAAAATAATGTTGTTTTATTTAATTATTATTTAAACTGAACTTCCATCAAAAGATTGTTTTTTTTGCATATTTACAAGCACAATTTTATTGCATTTTTATTTTGTTTGAATAAAACTCTTTATAATAATGACCCAGATGTAGAGATAAAATGCAGAATTGAGGCAGTAAGAGCTACGTTTAATAAAATGAAATCACTCTTCTGCAAAGATAACATAAACTTGAAACTCTGCCAAAGAATGATCAAATGCTATGTGTGGTCTGTTTTATTGTATGGATGTGAAACATGGACCTTGAAAGTCAACTCAATGACACTCAGACAAATGCTCAGAATTCCCTGGACAGACATGGTTACCAATACTGAAGTCCTGAGGCGAGCTAGAGTTGACAGGGAACTGTTATCAACTATCAAGAGTCGGAAGATTTCACATCTGGGTCATATACTGCGTGGGGAAAAGTACCACCTTCTCCAACTGATATTGGAGGGGAAAATTGAGGGACGCCGAGGGCCCGGTAGTAGACAAATGTCCTGGCTGCCAAACGTGAGGGAGTGGACCGGCATCTGAAGTATGGAGGAGCTGTTCCGAGCGGCGCAGGACAGGGACAGGTTCGCCGAGGTGATCGCCAATGTTGGGGGGACCCAACAGGGCACTTGAAGAAGATAATCATGAATGTATTTTATTTAATATGATTTTTCCCATTTAAATTCGATAAAAATAAATATGTTTTTAATTCACAATAGATAAGATGCTGCCATACAAGATATTATCAAAGCTAATAAATGGATTGAACACAAAATGGATGAACACACGTGCAGTATGTGTTGGTTCATCCCAAATCATCCATTCACAATGCTTGATGAAGCATGTTTTCAACTTTTCTATGTGTCAAAAACCTCCAGAAGTTAGTCAGAATAATGTAAGCAAGATAGCATTATTACTTGGAAAACTATATTATGTTTATGTATTATAATTTAATACTAACACCATGTTGATATATTTTTCTGTTTTTATCAGCCATATATTTAAAAAAAATGAACTGATAACTTATGCCAGCAAAATACTATCAAGTCCAGGTGTTAGTTTTGTATAAATCACTGTCCCACCTTTTATGACTTGGTCACCTTACCTTTTGTGTCATGTGCAAGTATTTTCAATATCAACATTCAAGTTAGGGTCATTCAGACAATCCTTTTCAGCTACCGAACTTGGTTGCTCCGGCTTATCAGGGCTTTCAAGTAAATCACAATGGTGAGTCAAATAAATCAAAATTAACCTAAAATTACATACACATAAATCAATAAATTGAGATACTTTAAATTACTAAGTGTTGATGTGAAAAATCCACTTATTGACTTGTTTAAAAACTTTTGTATATATTTTTAAAATCGCAAACAGTACTTGCACTTAAATTATTAACATTTAAAAACATGTCAATATAATGCATTGAATAATTACACCAATAGAAGTTATTAAATTTTATATAATTAATTGATCAGTCGTTTACATCCAAATATTTCATTTTCAGAAAGAAAAAACTATTTTTTAAATATAATTTACATAGGTAGTGGGATGAAGAGGTTGTACTTCTTTTTTTTTGCATTTTTGAAGTTTGTTCTGCAAATCTCTCAAAATAGTGTAAAATTAGATGTGGCAAAATTACATATATTTTACTAGTTTGTATTCTTCTATGATAGTAGTAAGTAGATTATGCCATCTGAAAAGTTCATTATGGTTGAAATAGCTCAAAACTTCAGATGAAAATATTCATATAGTAACATATTCCATGTTATAGATATGACAATTTATTTATTTTTATATTAGATACAACAACAAAAAATTCAATAACAGCTGAAATATTTGACACTAATAAAAGTTAAGGCGTTAACACTATGGAATTCCATTGTAAAAGCTTTAGAATTTAAAAAAAACAACGCTATTTATGTTCGACTTTAAATTGGAAAATAAACAGCATTGTTTTTTCAATTCCAAAGTTTTTTAAATGTTTGACTTGTAAACATTTTTTGCTCTCCTGTAAAATTGTGTCCGAGACTGAGACTGTGTCTGAATGAGAATCTATCGCCATCTTACTATGATATTTGTTATTGTACACTTTTATTCCACGTGACAGTGGAAGCACTATTTCCAAAAATTAATATAGGTTAACTCACAAACTACACAACTCAAACTTTAGATCCTACATTCCATGCAAATTTACAACTAATGTTAACAATTTAGATTTCGTATTTAAGTAGGTTTAAATTAGGAATCAATTTGATTGGTTGTTTTTTTTAGGTTAACTTTACATTCCGTGGGCTCATGCCCCCCGTCCTGACTCCCTTCAATGAGGATCTCTCTCTTAACCTTGACGTCATCCCAAAATATGTTGAGTTCCTCAATAGGCAAGGAATTAAAGGAATACTCGGTAAGAAAAAAGTTAAAAGAAAATATTAAAATCACATTATTCTGTTATCCAAGTGAGTCCTCTATTTGTAGAGCTGTATAACTTCAGATTCTCTGATATATAAAAATAACACAAGCATGTTCTAGTGAATGGCACCAGCGGGGAGGGCATGTCCATGAGCGTGAACGAGAGGAAGCAGGTTACCGAGGCGTGGCTGAAGGCGGCGCACGAGATTGGCATTCACGTCATGGTGCAGGTGGGCGGCGCCCCTATGCCGGATGTTATTGAGCTGGTAAGTTTAAAACTTCATAGGAAGATGGAAAATATTTATGCCACCACAAATATTCATAATTTTCTTCGTTAATTTCCATCTAAAATTATTTTACAAGGCAAAACATTGACGGCCATGGCAGAATAGTAAGAACTCTGACTACCGTACCGAAGGTCTCGGGTTCGATTCCCGGCGATGGCAGTGTGATTGCGATTTATTTTTATTTTTAAAAGGAACATAGAAATTCCCGCCACATACCCGAGGCTGTTATAGGGCGTAGCGGCGCCCTTTTGTCAGCCTTGCTCGTACACTCCCTGGGCCTGTCCCCGGTCCATCCGGGACTTACATTTAAAGACAGCAACAACAAGGGGGTGCCAGACCACATTTAATCTACCCCATCTTACTTCTATACTCCGCTGTACTTTATTGAATAAATAAGCATAATATATAATACTCGTACATGAACATTTCAGAAACATTATATAAAAGATAAAAAGAATAATACACCACAGGAATATACAGCGTGAAGAACAGGAGAGGCAGAGGAGACAAAATTTGGCTCCTCTGTGATTGTATAATTTCTTGGTAAGAAGTTGGCTGGAATATAGTTCCATTATTTGGTCACCGCATGAGATCCGATATTCTCTGATGGTGTAACGAGTGCAGAATTATTTTTGCGTTTTATTTACCTCAGGGAGTGCGGTTATTACCCATAGGTCTTTCAGACTGAATTCTTGCTAGGTATGCTAAGTTACCAATCATTTCAGAGAAGGAGGAATATCCACTTGGGAGTTCACTTCTTTCAGCTATTTGGCGGCGGTATACATAACTCGGATGTCGGTCTATTTGTCCCTGATAATTACCTTCGTCAATGACAGCACAGATTGTTTTATTTTCCACGCTGTAGAACCAACCTGGCAATAGTTATGCCTGCGGTTAGAGCAATCTCATTGGTTAATCGAGTCGCCTCAGAGGTCGACATATTTTGTGATAGTGTGAGTTGCCTCAGGGATGCAATATCAATGTTATAATTCTTTCTAATTCTTATTCTATAGGATTTTTTTTAGTTTCTTTTATAAATTTTTATTATGTAATTGGAAATGATCTGGAATTAAGTATATGTCTGCAATGTTGGTGATTTTTATACAAATAAATGAAATGAAATGAATCGTCACACTGCCTTTGGTCTGGTGTAGAAGTCGCGTAACAATAAAATGGTGATAGATTAGCTACCTATCACATCTTAGCTAAAAACAAATTGTATACAGTAATTGGGTTCATATGACATATTGTATACAATAAAAAAAGGATATTGATAACAATGTTTGATTTTTTATTTATTAATAAGACAGCATTAGTAGGAACTAATTATTCCATTGGACTTGGTTTATTCAAATCAAAATAATTCATTTGGTATTTTGATTCCTTGAGCTATCCATAATATGTAACATGACTTAAAAGTATTATCAAACTGTCTATTTTGGTAATAATTGATATTTATATACCAGATAGTGTTTATCTTTATTCAATTTAAGGCGTGCACTATGTAAAACATACGAGATAATCAAATTACTGCAATCGCTCAAATGAAATATATTGAATGATAAATCTGCGATATTTTGTAAAAAAAACTAGCAATCATTTTAGGAGTTAATTTGAAAACAATGTCCCAAAAATAAGTGTGGTGTTACTGAAAATATAACTCTCGGCCCTTCTGGAAATGACACAAAGTCGACCAAATCTTCCACCACAATTGCAAGATAAAAAATAGAGAAAAAATAGTGACACGAATAAGGAGACTCACTTTTTTTTTAATCTGACATAAGAAATGAGATGTAAATGGTTCTTAATCAAATTAAAAATAAAATTAACTTCTTCTTCTTCTTCCTCAGCCTATTCCCGTCCACTCCTGGACAAAGGCCTCCTCCATTCGCTTCCATGTCACTGTCCTGTGCAGACTGCATCCAGGTTATTCCGACGTGTCTGTTCAAATCATCCTTCCACCGTAGTTGCGGTCGCCCTGCACTTCTCTTTGCCATCCACGGTCTCCAAGTCAGCAGTCTTCTTGTCCACTTTTCATCTGAGCTTCTGGCTACGTGACCTGCCCATTGCCATTTTAGAGTCGCCACCCGGTGGAAGATGTCAGTGACCTTTGTTTTTTTTCTCGCCGTATCGTTTCTGACTCTGTCTCTTAGGCTTCTTCCTAACATGGCTCTTTCCATGAATAAAAAACCAATACAAAATACAAAATAAAATTAACTTATTCCACTCCAATCTGGAGTGTGGCTGGACACAGCATATCTTACACCAATCCTATAATAATAATATACTAACTTTTAAAGCACCGTTTTCGTGATGTAATCACTTCAAAAGTGCTTTAAATTTCAGTCTCTCAATATAACAAAACAAATATACAAGTTGTGTTTTATATATAGAGCTATATTCAACATCACAGGATACAATTATTTTTAAATTAACAAAAATATTGAATATTTGCACACTACACTATTCCAATATCACTTTTTATTGAGACTCCTTATTTGTCTATTCTTGTTAATTAATGAAGCAATCGGTGGTATATAAAATTATAATAATCATAGAGTGCAAAGGGTTAATATAGGATCCTGAAATGATTGAGAATCCAATTTTCATTATATATTAAAATTTACACAGTTGTATTATATTGTACATACCATTTGTGATTTATGGATGATTCGGGACGCAGGCAAAACATGCAGAATCAATTGGAGCAGACTCTTTGCTGGTGTTGCCCGAGCTGTTCTTCAAACCGGCCAATGTATCAGACCTCGTGTTCTACCTGGATATTGTAAGCAAGGCCGCACCTGCCACTCCCCTCCTCTACTACCACAACCCAGGACTTTCCAGCGTCTTCCGTGAGTCAACATTATTTATATATCAACCAAAACAAGCACAGTAAAAGTCTTAAGACTGTATTATTTTTATCATTGTGTGTCACATACCGTTTATCTCCCAGTGGAAGGGATAATTGGAACAAGAAATAATAAAAAAAATAGACCTGCCCTTGCTATTCGCGGACACATACTGCAAAAAATACAACAAAAAATTAAGGACCTGGGATGGATGACCAAAAGACACCCACCATACTCACCAAATATTGCTCCATTCGATTTCTACTTGTTTCGGTCGATGAAACATTTTTTAGATATCAAAAAATACACTAGTTACGAAGAAGTAAAATTGGGCATATCTGAGTATTTTGATTCAAAACCAATTGAATTTTACAGACAAGGGATTAAAAACTTGACAGATAGGTGGAAACCAGTCATCTCAAATGAGTGATATTATATATTAGATTAAATTTTGATAAATAAATATTTTCATCAGTTTAAATTGTTTCATAAAAAACCTTTTTTATCCGGTCTCCCTCACACAAAATTAATATTTTATCTGTAATGTACCCTGTTGAGTGATGACTTCTTCTTTAAATAAATCCTTTTTTTTTTAGTTAACATGCCGTCATTAGTGCGAGAGGCATCCAAGACAATCAAAAATTTCCGTGGGCTGAAGTACACCGCCGTTGACCTGCAAGAAGGCGCTGCTGTCCTGAAGGCCTGCGGGGATACCAACGCTGTGTTCCTCGGCGCTGATCAGGTATGTATCTCCCTACAGTAGAACATCCGGATTTTCCGGATAATCTCCAATAAATAATGACAGGTTGAAACTAACAAGATGACACGTTGAAACTCAAACACAGCGGGAGACTGACTGTCCGTAGGTTGCGGAGGAGAACGAGAGGAGGAGGGAGAAGAAGGATGATGCGACCCACACCCAAGGTTGTGTAGGTGTGGTGGGGTAAGTTTAGTCATGCGTAGGTCACGGTACTTGTCCGGATAATTGACGTTCCGGTAAACTGACATCCGGATAAACGACGTTCTACTGTATTTACATTTAATATATTTTTCCTTACATAATTATATTATTATTTTTTGGTAAGAGACTTCTTAAAACATTTATTAGACTATTTATAGTTGCTTGTGGTGTATTGGTCCAGTACATGTTTCATATTACTAGATTATTATCAAAAAGTCCTAACTTCAATGGTATATAGTTATAATAAATTATTTTAATCAAACTTTTGATTGGTCTAAAATTTGACATATTTTGAAAGACAAATTTTTTTGTAAATCTGAGTTGGCAATTGGTTTCAAATGATTAAAAAAAAATTTCATTAAAATAATTTAAATTCAAATTTAAGTACCTACCCATGGTCATGAGTAGATATTTTTAATCTATAATTTTTTTAATTTGTGCAATCATAGGATACATTTTTTTAAATCTATGGACAGGAAACATAGAAGTTAAAAATCACATCTGAGGATGGAGGTCACCTCCGAAACATCGTGTTTAATATTTTTATTGTATAAAGATGTTTAATTAATTAAAGGGGAACGTAAACTGCGTTGTTTTTTCAATTCCAAAGTTTTTACAATATAATTCCACATTGTTAACACCTTAACTTTCAATAAAGTAAAAATCATTTATTAATTACTTCTATATACGCCATACTTTGTGTTGTTATGATTCTTTATCTCCCCTCTCCTCAATCCTAATTACACCCCTTCCACTTTTATACATAACTCGATCTCCATTTAGTATATAAATGACCACTCTGTTTTATTTGATTGTTAAAATTGTATACATTGATAGAGGTTACTTGTAACCGAAACATGTCTATGTAATTTTATTTTTTTAATATAAGTGTTGTATATAAATACAAAGAATATAAAAAATAAAAAGAGAAATAAACCATTTATTAAAATGTTATTAAATAGATTTCGCCTTCATAGATAATTTTAAAACTAATTTGCTTTCCTCCGATAAATTGTTTTAGTTGCTCGTAGCAGCCGGCGCTCTGGGCTTCGATTCCAGCATCGGAACCACCTTCAACATGATCCCCATCTTCGCCCAGGACATCCTCCGCGGTGTCAGCCGCGCAGACACGGCTAACAATGACATCAAGGGGGCCAGTAGCCAGCAGTCGCAGTTGAACAATATTATTGAAGTTATTACAAAAAATGGTAAACTTTCATCCACATTAACTCCCATTTGTGGCTTGCTACATTTGCAGAAAATAAAAATTTACATCTCAAACAGATAGTCCCAGGCTATCTACAACTTAAAAGTAAGGAATTAAAGTAAAAAGGTTTATAAGATACATTCAAATATGAACTGCAAGTGCAGTGCGCCATAGTTCAAAACCTTTTTTTTACTGCAAATAATAAATATTTAATGATGGCCGAAAATACTGTTCTGAATCAAATTAACACAAATGAAAATGTGTGTTTTCTTTTTATTTTTAATCTTTTTATTTTATTTTATAGTCCTTTGTTTTGGCCAAAACACTATGATACTTCAACATTATTACTTTTAAAATTTATAACACTGTTATAATATCACAATTTTATTTTATTCATCGAGAGTGTCACAACAGCTGTTTCGCCAATCGATGTTGGCACAATCAGGTGTTACAATAAACTGTTTTTTATTATAACACCTGAATTAATTTAACGTAAAAATTACTTATGTTGTTGAGTGATTATTTGTTGTTGAAAATAAGAAGTTATTTGTGATTATTAATTAATCGTTAAACCTTAAACCATAAACTAACGTTATGTTTGAAATGCTTATTTTCCTAATTGAATGAGAAGATTTATTGTAATGCGTGAAAGGTTTCTTCACACTGTGTATTGTAAATAATCGTAATGTTACGCTTCATTATATTATATTATACGTCTCTACTTAAGTGCGTTACAATGGTATTAATCCGCAACGTTAAGGAGAATTCACAATGTTTGATCTATTTGTATGAGTTGAGAAATTTACTTAAGCTTCCCTTTCCGATGCTGTTTAACAAGTACACATTACTTCCAATAACTTTTAAATCTCATTTTCTTCTTATAGTGTCACGTAAGGTCCCCCTGACGCTGGCGATCACTGCTTTCTCGCCACTGTGATCTCCTGGAAAGCGTTACTGGAGTATTTTTCCGTTTCCTTCTTCAAAGATTTTCGTTAGGGGCTACCTTCCCTTAACTGGTGGGTTTCGATTTTGTTGTCCCGGGGTTACGACATACGCTCTCTTCCGGTCAGCTGTGACTCTGATTCTAAAGTCAGTGCCCGGGACTCGCGAGTTCACGATGACCTCTCTAGGATGCCAGGGAATCAGACTTAATAGAAGTCTTACTTAAGTTTTGCTGGTGGAACACAACATCCAGCAAGGCATATACTACAGTCATTCGAATCCCTTGAAATCTCTCTTAATTAAAAAAAACTAAATCAAGATTTTTCCTTTTCCTTCGTTATACATTTACGCATTAAGCAAAACAAGTATTTTTTAATCTAAAATCGGAGATATATTACCCATACAAACAAACAATTCTTTAGCGACACACTGGTAGCACAATGTCGCTTATGAAAGTGTAAAGAGTAAATAATATACGACTGTCTCACACACCTATTTACGTCTCATTCTCGCTAATTATATATTCACGAGCACGTAGGAGACGCATTATTATTATTATTATTAAATCAATTCGAACAGTGTGTCAGTGGGTCTGAGACGCTTGTTTTGCCAACCGATGATGCCAACATCGGTTGGCAAAACAGCTGTCACGACACTCTCAGTGAATAAAAAGAAATTGTGATATTATAACAGTGTTACGTTTTGTGTGATTTTGGCTAGCGTATGATTTCTCCTTCTCGACCGACGTTTCAGATATCGTTGCTGTCTCCATCTTCAGGGTAATGTTAAAGAGTGTGATATGAGCTGTGTCTGCTAAGGTTTCTAACATTCTATTTCTCACGTACACACCGCCGGCGACATGGTACAACAGTGAAGTGCAACACAGCAGACAACTCATATCACTCTCATTACCACCACCACATTACCCTGAAGATGGAGACTGCAATGATCTCCGAAATCGGTCGAGAAGGAGAAATCACACGCTGTTACCCCAAATCACACAAAACATATTGCTGCCAACCGTGAAAATCTACGCAATTATATAACAGTGTTAATTATATTTTATTAATGAGAATGACATCTTTCACTTTTCTAAGGCATTATCAAATGGCTAATTTTATATTTTAAAAGTATTTGATAATACAACATACTATCATACATTTGATAATGCCTTAGAAAGGCAAAACATAATTCCCATAAAATATAATAAAACTCCTAGAAAACAGACGTTTTCGTTCATATTAATTATTTAATATAGAGTTTTACATCATCGTTCAAGAAACAATAAAGCATGTAATGTTTCATACTTGGTAGTTTCTAAATATTAGTAAATATAATACTTTGAATATGATGTAGATTAAATTTCATTAATAATCAACTTTGAAGATTAAAATTTGATATAAGCTAAAATAGTATTAATTATATGTGAAAGGTTATGCATATTGAATTCTTGCTTACAGGCAGCTGGGTGCCTACGATGAAGGTAGCTATGGAGCTGCTGACTGACATCCCCGTGGGCCCCCCGCGGCCCCCGCTGCGCGCTCTCACCAAGGACCAGAAGAAGCAGATGGCTAAAGACCTGAAAACCTTCAACATTCCCAAGGCTAAATAATTTCTCTATATATTTTTGTATTTCAACTTCAATTTCTGGAAGCGTAGGCAGAGAGAATGGACCACTACACTTCTCTACCCTGACACACTTCCTTCACATTCATACAAGCACGTCGATTCTTCCAACTTCTAACATGGCCGACCTTTGAAATTTGATTAACATGGTCATGCCATGTTTTCTTCAGTCTTTCTAGACTCAGTACTCCATTCACATTGTTAATGTATACTTTCTTAATTCTAATTTCTTCACATTTTACCACACACATATCTAAGGGATCTCATCTCTACCGCATTTATTCGGCTATCATCCATCTTCTGCCAGTTCTATGCTTCGCTTCTATACATAGAACTAGAACTCCATATTTAATGGCCATTTTTGATTTCATTGTATTTCAATAAGACTCTAATAACTCCCAGCTGTTACTCCTAATTCAAATTATATTTTCATAACTTTAATTCAAACATACAAAATCAAGAAACTGATGTATCCCTTGATAACTATGAAAATTATATTACGATATAGCCAATTATTTCAAACATTAAAGTCTTTTGAAGAGATAAAACTATATTTATTTGACTTAATTACCATTATACTCCTTAACCTTTAGACCGCTAAGCAAATGTTACTCTATCTGTTACCATATTTTTCACTTTAAAACAATATTTTCTTAGAAACCAAATCATTACAGCAATAATTGATAAGGACCAAACAAGTTTCGAGGAGTTCCGAGATGAAGATACTGAGGACGATAGCAGACAAGACACTGAGAGATCGCGTGAGGAATACCAGAATAAGAATGATTTGTGAGGTTAAGGATATTTAGGTGGAGCAGACAGCAAAAGACAGTTCGCCATCCCTGTCCTAAAAGATGGAAGGACAGCTGGGAGTCTCAGACTATTTAGACAGTTATCAGAAATTGTCATTGAAAAAAATAATTTCGTTACGTTTTAACCACTCAGCATGTTTTGCCATATTATGGCAAATTGTCTTCTTCGTTTTCCACCTGTAAATCATTCATTTAATTTTGATTTTATGAAACAATTGAATATTGTTGTCAGAGTATCATTAAAGTAAAATTAATAAGCTGGTCGTTAGTGGTTGTTTTTAAATGATTGATACGTTAACAGTTTTTTTTATTAATTAAGATATTTTTGATGGGTATATCCGAGAAGAAACTACTTATAAAAGTGAATAAATGGAGAAAATCATAAACTAAAATGTCAACGAATGTTTCCCTGTACATCTGAGATCTGGCTATTTCCATAATCGTAATAACCGAATTCAACTGTATTATATTTTTGTCGAAATAGAAAAATTCTGTTCTATTTTAAAAATATAATAATTCAGGATACAACACATTTAATATGTGATAGAAAAAAATATAATAATAAAATAGTGTTATAATGTAAAGTCTAGCTCGACATGACGACCTTCGTGGCCGAGTGGTAAGTGCATTGACTGCCACCCCGAAGGTTTCAGGTTCGATTCCCGGCAAGGGCAGTGTGATTGTCACACTGTCTTTTGTCTGGTGTAGAATTCACGTGACAATAAAATTGCGATAGATTAGCTACCTATCACATGTCACGAGAATCACCATGATAGCTATAATACCCTTTACATCTATTTGGCTCATGCTGTCATGATGTAAAGAGTGATTCAACAAAATAATAATAATAATATGAGTTGGTGTAAGAAGTGCAATGTCGGGCCACACTCAACGCACTAATAATAAAAACGCAATAATAAAAGTCGGCACTTTGTTGCGTTAAAATCGTCGGGGTTAAATACATAACCCATATAAGCGGAATTCGACTGCTAAACCAGCATATTTCATGATGAAATATATGACACGAATAACCAAAAACGCCTGACTCAGGACCTACTTACCAAAACTGTTGAGTCGAGGGCCCAGATTTATTCAGTTTGGTCACTAGGTCACTAGGGCAGAGCATTGTGTGAAAATGGAAGCAAAACATATAAAAGCGGTACATCCAACCACCATGGACAGTATTCCTTCTTGCCACTTCTAACCGACACGAGTCTACGCC
This sequence comes from Lepidostoma basale, assembly GCA_022606425.2. NCBI lineage: Eukaryota > Metazoa > Arthropoda > Insecta > Trichoptera > Lepidostomatidae > Lepidostoma > Lepidostoma basale. Next base: position 206,937 of record JAHDVF020001590.1, on the reverse strand, counting down.
GTCAAGTCTACGTACGAGAAACCTCCGACCCTCCTACCGAGCTACGTAACTATCTACACTGCTATGCCACGTAACTTCCGACGAGTCTTCGCTCCCGCCGACCGACGCCACTGCCCAGTGAACCATCAGCCCCAGCTGCTATCGACCTCCAGGCGCACGCTCCATCACGAGTACATAATACTGTTAACGTATGATTACTTGTGACCTGCAATAAACGCTGAAACCTCCGCTGCTTTTAACTCTCACCACATCCCCCAAAAAATAAAACAAGATTTTATAAAATAAAAAAAACATTAAAAATTTATTTATTTTCTGTTCCTGCAGTAGGACTATTTATCCATTAATAAAAATTAAATATTTCACATAGTGTAAGAATAAAAGCTGGTATAATACATGCATGTAAACACGACGAGCGTTGTCCACTCAGTAAAAAGCGTTTAAAAAAATTATCAAAAGCTATTTATTGGTTTGTATGAAGAATACATTACATTCAATGGACTCAATACGGTGATACAATATTCATTTAATGCGAAATTCACAAAGCAGGCACACCCGACGCTCCGTCATATAAAACATCTCCGTACTAATATTAAGAAATTAAATGTCGGCAATTGTACTCGTTCCAACCCATTATTTTTAAAACTCACTGCATTAAACATCCTTTAGTAAGTAAACATTACATTTGAGGGTGCTATTTGCAAACCCGGCAAACTCCACCAACAATCAAAAGTGAGATATGAATTGGGTCTTATTCCTAATACATTTGCACACAATTTTTATTGATTTTCAGTTTCAAATTCGGCTTCATTCTGAAGAATTTTGCTATTAAAATATAGGGTTTGTTGCAAAAATGGCAACCTCCACTTGAGTATTGCAAAGCTGGCAAACTCCAAAATGAAATTCATTATTTTACTTTAATTATCAACATAATGATGATTATTTCATGGCTGATTACTTTTAAAATACTAACTGGTTGAGATGAAAAAAAAAAATATCGTAAAAAAGCGCATTTTATTAGCGTATCAGTTTTTTGCGATTTACTCAAAACATCTAATGATGGAGTTTGCCAGGTTTGCAAATAATACCCTCATTTATGAGTCAGAGTTACTCTAAATAGTATGTAAAAGCGATATATAAGTGATTCAGTGTTGTAAAAATTATACATGTAATTTATACAGCCCTCATATCATCATAAACTCAACAGCCTCGGGTAAGCCATGACTGAATGAACGAGTCTTCTCCATTCTATTCATAGACATCTAGAATTTTTATATTTTCTATGAAAAGAGTCAATATACGAATCATTATATTGCTTTTGCATACTGTTCGGAATATTCTCATATAAAAAAATTATAACAAAACAGAAATAAAGCCTCCATCAAAATCTTAACATATTCCGCTGTTCAATATTAGATTTTATTTTAAAACATCTGAATACAGTGATTATAGAAAAAATCAATTTGGTGGAAACAGTGAGAAAAGAAAAAATCTAACATCTAACACAAGACAATTTGTAAAAACATTGCTAGATTGTTTTGGCGGAAACATTAGGATATTTCAACATTATTAACCGTTTAAATAAAAACACTGTTATACAATATCACAATTGAATATATTTCTTTCGATATTGTCGCGACAGCTGTTTCGTTTTTAGTTGATTGTAACACCTGACGCTGCTAACATAAGTTAGTGAAACAGCTGCCGCGACAATTTGAAAAGAAATATAATCAATTGTTAAAGGATCGCTGCGTTGGTTCGGACATATGGAACGCATGGATGGAGAAAGAATGGTTAAGAAAGTATACGTTAATGATGTAAATGGGGTACGGAGTCGAGGCAGACCGAGGAAAACATGCCATGACCAAATTAATCAAATTTTAAAAGTTGGTCATGTTAGAAGTCGGAGGAATCGACGTGCGTGTATGACTCGTTGTATGAATGTGGAGGAAGCTAAAGAGGTTTGCCAGGATAGAGTAGTGTGGCGGTCCATTCTCTCTGCCTACCCCTGCGGAGAAACGGCGTGATGGTTTGTTTGTTTGTTTGGTATAATCAATTGTGATATTCTATAATTGTTTTTATTTAAACAGTTAAAAACATTGTTATTTAAACAAAAATAAACAAATACATATTGTATTTGTTATAATACAAACATTTTAGGTTAGATACAATATTTGAGATCCATGTGTAGTGATTTCTGCTACGGTCAAAAAGATATAGAATTTACATGTAAACATTTATTTATTAATTTAATCTGGATATTGTCATATTAAATAGTATACCAGTTAGATCAGAGCTTGGTTTTGGGGGCAAACCATACTAGATTGTCGATATAAATACATCTATAGTAAATTAGTCGTTAACCACTTAACGTTAAGGTTTTTTTTAACCAAAAAGGAATCAAAAAACATATATTTATACAGTTACTGACGAGCGTTACAATTCAAGACGAGAGAGTCTCGTTCAAACCCATTAAGTGGTTAAAACCAAACCCTGATTCTTCAAACCGTGAATATCTACGCACAATTGTCACAACTGAGTAATGTTTTAATGGCGTATTGTGAAAGATATACCACAATCTTTTTGATCGTATGTAAATGTATTGTTGGAGATGCGAAGATGAAAGTAATATGTACAGGTAAGGTGTTTTCCCGTGGTGTGTCGTACCTTGGAACTATAAGTACAAAATAAAACGTCTATCCTAAATATTACAATTTCTGAAATAAAGTTCTTGAAAATAATAACAAAAAATATACAATCAAATTTTTAAAAATACAATTATATATATATACTATATGAAAATTTCTTTAAAATTAATTTAAAATATTCGAAAATGATTCATTCAACAATGTCCAACAGAAAGTATGGATTAATTAACTGTTGCATGTGAAGTTAGATTGCATGTGACATTTGCATTTTTCAAAGAAATGTAATTTATTTATTGTTTCTTGAACAATGATATAAAACTCCATATTAAATAAATAATATGAATGAAAACATCCGTCTTCTGGGAATTTTATAAAATTTTAGATGACATGTTTCACCCTTCTAAGGCATTATCAAATGTCAAAGGTCAATATCATTCGATCATGCTGTCCAGCCTCCGATTGGAGAAGAACAGCAAGAAGAAGAAAGCTTTAATAAGATCAAACATGCTGAGAAATGTGTGAATTGTATTAAGAATTTACAATTTAAAAGTGTGCAATGTTCACATGCAAACAAGAAAATTTTAACACATTAAAATATCAATAAAAATGAGTTTGTTACTGGGAAAATTTCTTAATCAAAAACAAATAGTATTCAAATTAATAAATACAAAAAATAAAATAAATACTTTGTACATTAACAGCAGAACTGTAATTACATTTCACTTATACGCAAGAACAGTAAAGTAAAAGCAGTAGGCAATAAAAAAACAGGGGAAATAAACAACAGAAAACCGTGGTTAATAGAAATAGAAGAAGACTGAGGAAAATGTAGTACGATCAAATCAATCAAATACTAAATGTCGGCCACACAAGGAGTCAGAGAAATCGGCATGCGTGCATGACACGATACATGAAATTGAGGAATCGAGAGAAGTATGTTTGGAAACAACAGTGGTTAATATACAAAGTTTTTATTTTATATATTTATTAATTAAAAATGTCTAACCCCAAAGTGAGTGCTCTATGCAAAAAAATGGTCTCCAGTTTAATTAGATGAATTCAAAATAAAAACCTTCATTAATTGTATATAAATAAATACAATTAATAAAACTTTTAGTCTGTTGGACAGAATTTGGGATATTTTTGTTTTAATTAAAACATTGGGTTTATTAAGTCATTGTTTGATAAGAACGGTGTGATGAATGCGACTATGATATGATGAACTACAAACTATTAATACAGTTTTATTCAATTTTCACGAGCGATGCGATAAAATAAACACTAAACTAACACCAACAATATTGTATCAAAGGGGAATCCAATACTCAATCTGTGCCAGTTGCGACAACTTTAAAAATATAAAATATTACAAATTTTGGAACAGATTTAAAATGATTAGAGCATCGGTTTCTTGATTATATCATTCTTCTTACAACAGGTCATCTAAAATCATATTCTACGACAATTTAACTCATCTTGATTTAACAAAATCAAATTATTCACAGACAAAACAAAAAAGATTTTGTTTATTTTTTCTAAACCAAACTAGAATCTAGATCACGGTTAAATACAATATTTTTTTCAAATACTTATAACCATGGAATATGGGTTACCAATCAGCCACTAGAGGGGCTGAGAAATAGACATTTGTTTGGCTTATCCAGAGGGCTGTACTTCTGGATAAGCCAAACAAATGTCTATCTCTTCTGATTCTTTTCTCGACATATTTCAAAGGTTATACACCTCCATCATCAGGAGAACGATATAAACTGATATCTTACCAATTCATACACGAGGAGTCAGAAATAGACGCATGACGCGATGTATGAATGTTGAGGAAATAATAGAAGAATGTCTTTTTTTGACAGCGACCTGTTTCGCCAGGCTAGTTGGCATCGACAGACTGGTCTGATGATGGTGTTGTGAACAAAATAATGAAAGGATCATTAAGATGGTTTGGACATATGGAAAGAATGAATGAAGAAAGAATGGTAAAAAAAATTATATGTTAACGATGTAAATGGAACCAGAAATAGCCACGTGAGGAGTCAGAGAAATCGACGCGCGTGCATGACACGATGTACGAATGTTGAGGAATCGAGAGAAATATGTCAGGAAAGAAAAGTGTGGCAGTCCATTCTTTCTGCCTACCCCTTCGGGGAGATGGCGTGATGGTTAGTTAGTTAGTTTATTTAATTCTTATTTAAAATTAACTTTCACAAGAGATTTCAGTAAAATCATTTGAAGAATGTCAGGAAAGAAGAGTGTGGAGGTCCATTATATCTGCCTACCCCTTTGGAGAGACGATATAATGGTTACTTAGTTAGTTAAGATGTAAAACCTTCGAAACACATCAAGGAAAATAAACTCAAAAGTGGAAAAAATGTTTTGTTAATTCTTAAATTAATTGCAAAGACTAACCGTACTTAATAGGAGAGCAAGAACGGCGATAAATTTTTTAGGTTGTTATTTTTATAAAACATGTTGAGTTTTAATTATCTAATTTTTAATTATAAAATTTCATAGAATATGATGTAGAAACACCCCCTGCTAGGAAGAATCGTAATTCTGTAACATTAATTAAATCAAATGCAAAGTAAAAAAAATGATTGACATGGCTGCGATGACTACATTTTTCAGTTTGTGAACATGATATATTTAAAGCCACTGAATGTTGGTTTCGTTCCAAACCTTGTATAATATTACTCTGTACCAAAATAATCTATTCATGTACCTAGTATATAATATGCAGTGGAAATTGTATTAAACGACATTGTGTTGAGTGAAATATTTTCAAAGAGTGACTAAGCTCAAAAGGTTGCCAGACTGGGAGACCAAATATTGACTGGAAGGATAGTGGAATGAAGACGATAGAAGAAGTAGAAGGGGATCCCTCACACGATGGTCTGATGACATAAGGAGAAATGCTGGTGACTGCATGCAGAATGTCTAGCAGTGGACGGCATCGGCTGTATAAGTAAGTAATGGTCGAAGTATTGATGGTTAGGGTAGACCAAAGTCATAGAAAATTCTGGACAAAAGGGAACATTAGTAGCAGAAAGCATCTCCAAGAGATGTATAGCAATGTGTAAATTAATTCAATATTTTGATCTATTTTTTCTTGAACAATGATTTAAAACTCCATATTAAATAATTAATACGAATGAATACGTATGTTTTCTAGAAGTTTTATTATAAATTGGAATTTGAAACACAACACAACACATACAGTGGAAAATATACCACTTTAGTTTATTCAATATTTTTATAAAATAAAAATATTTAAACAGGACAATGTTTCGGAGGTGACCTACATCTTCAGGTGCAAGTAGAGGTCACCTTCGAAACATAGTCGTGTTTTAATATTATTATTTTATAAAGATATTGAATAAACTAAAGTGGAAAATATACAGTGTTGTGTTTCAAATTCTACTTTAAAATGGAATTCCACAGTGTTAACGCCTTATGTTAACGACATGTTTCACATTTGATAATACCTTAGACAGGCGAAAAATTTCATTTCCATAAACTATAATAAAACTTTAAAATGTTAGAAGTCGACATGTCGCACGCTTAATAGTAAACTGACCGATTATGGTTTAGGTCATAATTGAGTTAACATTAGACAGAGGCTTGTGTTAACGCTATCCATCTATTTTTCACAATGTTAGCGCTATCCATTCGTAGTACGATAATCGTTCACAATGTTAACGCTATCCATTCGTACATGTTTTTCGACTGTTTTCGTTAAAACACCGACTCATGTCGGATTGAGCAAAACTTTATTTTATGAGTTAAGCCAGTGTTCTATTAAGCGTGCAATGTGTGCATGACTCGCTGTATGAATGTGGAGGAAGCTAGAGAGGTATGTCAGAATATGATATGGCAAGATAAAACAGATATTTTCATTCGTATTAGTTAGATTTATCTTGAATTATTTAGGCAAATGCGTTATTCTGATACAGATCACACTATACAATTTCCACTGTAAATATACTGAAAAATATTAATTGATTAGCGAAAACCGACTAATTCAGTCCACTGGGGGAAGTGCAAACACTCGGCAAGGTGTAAGGCCAGTTGGGTGAGGATTCTTATACATATTACAATATTTATTACGCTATAAAAATTTAATAAAACAAATAATTACAGACTTAATCACAGGGTTTTCTGGGAAACATCACAATTAGGAACGTGCACATATTAAAATATCTAATTGTCACGAATGTTTTTCATTTGTTAAACATTGCCCGTTGCTGCCAAAAATTTGAAATAATTCAAATGACATTACAATTATTTTGGAATATAATGGTACCTAATTTCACAAGTGTCTATTTTTAAATTTGATAGCCATTTTAAAAAATACATACTTGTTAGGTCGGTTTCCATTGGATGGCTTTTGAGCGATATTCGCACTTCAAAAAAACAAAATAATATTGTAAAAACAAATTAACATTTGAATGGTGGAATTAACAGGCACTAGGTACCAAAAAAAAAAAAGTATGCCGTTTTGTTCTACTCAGAATCTTACTGTGTTCTTCGATTTTAATGGCATAGCGCATCATGAATCGTTGCCATGAGGTCAAACGGTCAATAAGGAGTTCTACCTGCAAGTTCAACGCCGTTTGCGTGAAGCAATCTGAAAAAAAACGCCCGGATTTGTGGCAAAACAATTCATGGCTTTTGCACCACGATAATGCACCTGGCTCACACTTCATTGCTAGTTCGTGAATTTTTGGCCAAAAACAATACTGTAACGAATATCCAGCCTCCATATTTACCAGACATGGCTCCGTGTGACTTTTTCCTATTTCCAAAAATAAAGAGAACCTTAAAGGGCTGTCATTTTGCAAGCATAGATGATATTAAAAGCGCATCGCTGAATGAGCTACAGGCTATCCCAAAGATTGAGTTTAAGAAGTGTTTCAAGGATTGGAAGAAGCGCTGGGACAAGTGCATAATATCTAATGGGGACTATTTTAATGTGAAATAAATATTTATTTTCAAAAAACGAAAATTCCCGTTATTTTCTGAACACACCTCGTATAACATATGAAACGAAACTGCATACATAGTTTATTTTTTGTACTTCGTGCCAATTTTATTACAAACATTCATTTAAGCACAGATATTTTACCGATAAAAAATATTTCGCTGATCGAATGGTTTTAAAGGTTTCTGAAAAACTTTTTTTGATAGTAAAAAAAATCATCTCTATATAAATAAAAAAATTAAAACAACAATTTAGATGAAGCAGTATCCTAGAAATATTCATTCAACTTGACAAATAAAAAGGCAAAACATGTTTAAATTTTGTTTTTACACATTGTGTATTCTGTGTGCATATCCCTAATTGAAACGTTTTGATTACATCCCAAAACATCCATTGCACCGATTGATTTACATAATATCCGTGTGAAGTAATCCAGTGGACCCTTAGCTCCCCGCGGGCCCACACGCAGAGTGCCACTAACTTATCTACAAGTGTGCAAGACACAGAGATGGATACAGCAACAACAATTACACTCATAATACAAATTTTAACCAACATACCAAAAAAAGATTTAAAAAAATAATAAAACATAAAATCCAGATCCCTACAATTGTTTTCATATTGTATTGTCATATATTTATTGTATATTTTTTAAATTATCTTCTTTTTAGTTCTTAACGGCCGTTCACTATGGAATTCTGGTCCCAACCCTAATGCATAAAAGCGGGCAAGAAGGATGAGAGCAGAATAAATGTAGTAGAAATGAGGTCCCTAAGACGTATTATTATTATTATTTTGTTGAATCGCTCATTACATCATGACAGCATGACCCAAATAGATGTAAAGGGTATTATAGCTATCATAGTGATTCTCGTGACATGCGATAGGTTGCTAATCTATCGCCATTTTATTGTCACGTGAATTCCACACCAGACCAAAGACAGTGTGACCATCACACTGCCCTCGCCGGGAATCGAACCCGGAACTTTCGGGGTGGCAGTCAATACACTTACCACTCGGCCACGAAGGTCGTCAATGGTATGTGTAGTTGAACGATATACGACAAAATCTCAAATGCTGATATAAGAAAGGAATGTAGAGCGGAAGAAGGTATTATGAACAAAAGTATGTAAAGATCGCTGCGTTGGTTCGGACATCGGGAGCGCATGAATGGAGAAAGAACGGTTAAGAAAGTATACGTTAATGATGTAAACGGAGTATAGAGTCGAGGCAAATTAATAAAAAAAATTAATTTGGTCATGTTAGAAATCCGAAGAATCGACGTACGTGTATGACTCGTTGTTTCGTTTTCGGATTAACCGGGAAATCGATCATACGTGATTTTTTTCAATGATGTGAAGACTATACCGGAAAACACATGACAAAACAAGATAATAAAAAAAAACAATTGCAGTGACATGATGGAAAAAACGTATATAAATTTTAATAATGTGAATCGTGAATGTAAATAAAGATTGAGGACATCTTCTGCTGACATTTTTGTAAAAAAAAAACATCGAAATAACTTTATTTTTAAAACATTTACATTATTTTACTGTTGAAATTACAGAGAAACTGCTTAAATCTTCATTATCCCCTTAAACACGTATTTTATGATCAATTTTTCAATATCAAGTTTCATAATTAACTAATATGTATTAATACAATTGCAAGTCAGCGGAATGCTAACCATAGAAAGTTTTTTTTTAACACATCTGTAATTAGTTAAATTAGTTGCAGGTTTGGGACACTTCTGTGTCCATGGTACATGTCATGGGGATATCAACCGTACAGTCGTTATTTCACAAGAATATATTTATATCCAACAGACCACCAAACAATCGGATTAGAATTACCTTTAGATACGAGAATATTAAAATGTCTGAAAACGCAAAAAATAAATGAATATTAATTTAATTCTCTGATATCAGGAAAATATGGTCAAGCTTGGCGGAGACAACCAAGATCGAACTGTACTGACATATGGGTTGGAAACAGTTAAGAGAAGAGGATGTTGAACATCAGTCTGCGAGACAGGACGCAAAATTAATGGATTAGAGATAGGACCAAAGTTGTTGATGTAGCGTGCAAAATAGCCTCACTGAAGTGGAATTGAGCCAGTCATGCGGCGAGGACAGCAGATAATCAGTGGACCAGACACACCTGGAGTGGCAACCGGGAACCGGCACGCAGAAATCCTGGCAGACCACAAACAAGATAGTCTGATGACATCAAGAGAGTGGCAGGAGATCAATGGCGCAGAGCGGCGAGGGATAGACTTGTGGAAGTCAGGAAGAGAGGCCTATGTCCAACACTGGACGACTAAAGGCTCTTGTTCATATATTGAGTTCATCGTACTTGAGATGAGTAATTCATAAAAATGGCGCTCTATAAATTATCCAATTTATTATTATCTGTGTCTTTAGGTAACCTCTTCGACAGACGTTTCAGAGAACTTTGCAAAACTTTATCATCCGCGTAGTTACATACACCCAATATCCAATATCTGTAATATCCAAGATCCCAAAGAATTAAATTTTAACTGTGACAGATCACAAATATGACGGAGATTCATTTAATTTTTTTGCAGTTAACGTGTTTCTATATTTACTGTGAAATATATCAGCTGTAAAATTTAAAATAAAATAGTAATTATTAAAAATGACAATTCCTATGTATCTGATTGGACGTAAAGCTTTAACGAGAAAATTATTTGCCCGTGGAAATAATTTATTAGTATCTTACTTATATTAATGTTGTTAATTGAAATTTCTTAGTAAGTTTATTGTAAATAAAGAAAATAAATAAAAATTCCTTTATAATACATATTTAATTTAATTTCACTGGATTTTTAGCTCGGACCGGTTTCATCAGCTCGTTACAATCTTCTGATCTATATCTTACCTAATTATACACATTTCAAATGCATAACTGATTTACAAAACTGTGAATAGGACTGTTGGACAAATATATTCAGACTTTTAAGACATGCTGATTCGATGAGATATAAAAAACATTTTTTTAAAAATCTAAAATACAAAAAGAAGCCTTCCAAGTTGTAACCATTTATACGTTGATTTGTCAATTAGTTGTGTGTTCCCATCCCTTGGTAGCTCGTCTTCACAGCGGGGGGAGGAGTATTGGTAGAGGGGTCCGGGGCCCCGCGTGCATCCCTCCGGGGCGCGGGTGTCAGAAGAGAGAGCAGCGAGAGAGCCACGCGGGCGGACGGCGCGGGGGCTCCGCCTTCAGCTGCTGCCCGCCCACGGTGCCCCCCTTGCCCCCTGACGGATTACTCGCCTCCTGCAAAGCCAAACGTAAAATTGGTCACTGCGTAATATTTGCGCTTTGGCGGACTTCAGGCAGCACGGCAAACATCAACGCAATATATTACAAACAGTAAATATTTGTCAAATGGAATTTTGGTTAAAAACACAAAAAATATAACAAAAAACAATTTGTAAAAAAATTAATACATTGTATATTCAACATTACTTGATGACTAACTAACTAACTAACCATCACTCCGTCTCCCCGAAGGGATACGCCGAAATAATGGATCGCCACACTGTTCTTCCCTGACATATTTCTTTCACTTCCTCTATATTCATACATCGTGTCACGCAAGCACGTATTAGTGACCGACATTTAATATTTGATTTTATGCTGTCACATTTTCTTAGGTGTTCCGTATATATCATTAACATATATTTTCTTTACCATTCTTTCTCCATTTATTCTTTTCATGTGTCTGAAATATCATAATGACCCTTTCGTTATTTTGTTCATAACACTTTCATTCACACCGCATTCACTTCTGATATTTGCATTTGACACTATCATAATAAAATTTATCAGACATAACTAAATAACTAACCATCACGCCGTCTCCAAAGGGGTAGGCAGAAAGAATAGACTGTCACACTTTAACCGATGCGGCACTCCATCCTTCTCTTTTCGCCCCCGCGGGAGATGCGGTGTGATGAGATGCGAACCTCATCGCCACCAATAGGCATCTCCCGCAGTAGTCTAAGAATTCTCATTTGATGACAACCATTCCAAATATGTCTATTTTAAAAATTCAACAAGTGTTGCGCTTTGATATTTATTCATTCATTTGTAAATATTTCTAATTGATTAATCTTAGAACTTATACAAATAAGCAATACCTTACACTTATTTGTTTTTTTCGCAATTTGATCTATTAATTGAAGTAAAATAAAACCACATCATACTCACCTGATAATATAAAAACAGAGTTTAAAAGACAATCATATCTCACAATGTTCCGGATGATTCACAATCGGATGCATAATAAATTGCCTTTTAAAAAAGCTGATAAAAAAGTCAAGCAGTAGGGTTTTGAAGATAATAGCTGCGTGCAATGCAGATATGAATCATGTCAATATAAAATTGTATATAAATCCTAATGCTAATGAACGTATTTCAGAATAAACATGAATTTTATTGATAAATGAAAGTCAACTCTAAAATCAGCCGTTACTAATGTCTATGTGTGAAATCTACACATGTATGATGATGAGGATCATGCCATTATTATAACGCATAACCAAGAGTGCGTGATCATTCCGATCCATATGAAAATATGATTCATACAAAACATTTTAATAGATGAATAACAAATTATGCTTAAAACTGCAATTCATATTCATTGTTTCTTGAACAATGATGCAAGACTCCATATTAAATAATTAATATGAATGAAAACATATGTTTTATAGAAGTTTTATTATATTTTAAGAGAATGACATGTTTCGCCTGTCTAAGGCATTATCAAATGTGCCTTAGACAGGAGAAACATGTCATTCACTTAAAATATAATAAAACTTCTAGAAAACAAATGTTTTCATTCTATTAATTATGGAATTGTTATGGTTATATACTGGATGGATGCCCAAAGGTGACAGAAGAAATATATATAAAAACTTGACCCCAGTTTCCATTTAAATTAAATTTTGATGCATTAACACTGAAATTCAATAATTATTAATTATTTTATAAATTAAGACACTGTTTTATTCACTTTAGAGTTAATTTTTCGCCACGTGTTTCGAAGACATACTTTCTTGATCAGGGAAAATGAGAAGCGATGACAGTATGAATCCAAACAGTATGTCAAACAACAAACATGATTCGGCAACGAAAACTATTATATGTTTTAAATAATAACATACGTGTATGAAAAAAAAGCAAAGAAAGGTGTCTTCAAAAGGACCATCCAAAACACGCATGTTTAAATATTTATTGTTTCTTGAACCTCTGTATTAAATAATTAATACTAATGAAAAGTCTGTTTTCTAGAAGTTTTATTATATTTTATGGGAATGACATGTTCTGTTTTCTTCTTCCTCAGCCTTATTCCCTTCACTGCTGGATACAGGCCTCTTCCATTTAATTTCATCTCGTCTCTATCTTGTCCCTTCCGCATCCAGGTCGTTCCAGCTATTCGGGCAATATAGTCAGTCCATCTCTTAGGTTTCGTGTTGCTAAGGCATTATCAAATGTCACATACATTCAGAATAGGATCCAAAGAATGATCCTGGAACCTAGACCAGGTGTTGCAACGGGAAATTAGAGGAATAGGAGCAACAAAGAGATTTGTATGATGACCCGGCAGCCCCTCATAGCGAGCACCGTAAAAACTGGTCATATAGCATGGATTGGGCGCGTACCGAGCTGAAGAGACCAAACTAATCAAGACTCTGTACGCTTCAAGACCTACCGAGGAAGACCTCTAGGAAGAAAGCCTAGACAGCGCCTAATAGATAATGTTCTAGTTGATCTGGCTAGGTTTGGCAAAGCTGATTGCTGCGAGCAAAAGGTGCAGAATCGAGGAGCATGGAAGAAAATCGTCAAGGAGGCTAAAACTCTTGAAGAGTTGTATGGCCATAACAAGTAAGTAAATACATACATTTGAAAATGTCTTAGCATGACGAAACATATCTTTCCTATAAAATGACTAAACTTATAGAAAACAGATGTTATCATTCATATTAAAATTAAGCATGTTTAAAAATGAATTAATTATTGGTATAACAAAGCGTGTTTCAATATTATTCAAATATAAATATTTTTATGTAATTTAAAATATATATACGAGGCATATCTAGAAAGTAAGTGTACTGAGGCTCTCACGACCGGATGGATTTTATTTTTGACATGTTGGCTACACTTCCGTGTAGCCTGACCTTTCCCCCCCGCAACGAAACCGGTTCGAGGTCAGTATGTTGAGAAGTGTCGACGCGACAACACGTTTCGTGAAGAATGTCAATCCAATCTCCTGCCAAGTGCGAAATACCCAACGCCGGGCAAGAGTTTTTGAGGCGCTGCAAACTCCATGGAGATGAATTTCTCCGCTCTCTCGTTACTGGAGATGAAACTTGGGTTGCACACTACACGCCTGAAACCAAAAGGCAGTCTCAACAGTGGCGTCACACCTCTTCACCCTCCGCCAAAAAGTTCAAAACCACAATTTCAGCCTAGTTTAAATGGGATGTCCTGAACCATCCCGCGCATTCTCCTGACCTAGCACCTTCAGATTACTATCTTTTTACCTCCCTGAAGCTGCACGTGGGTGGAAAAAGGTTTACAACCGACGAGGAGGTAAAGGAGGAGGTGGAGAAGTGGATGAAGGGGTTGGCGGGAAACTATTTTGAGGAAGGCATCAAAAAGTGGATACCCCGCTTCACCACCTGCATCGAGAGAGGAATGGCGACTATGTTGAAAAATAACTTACATATGTAACAACGTAATTTTGTTTAAATAAAAATTATAACCTACAAAAATTCACTACACTTACTTTCTGGATATGTCTCGTAATTTAAAAAATATATATATTTGGTGAAAAGTATTCATTTTCATCAAATGAATCATGCCTGTATTGCTTTTACACACCATTTGGAAAATACTATATCTAATGGAAGATATACTATGTTTATCAAACATAACATTAATCCTAAAAAAAAAATACTAAAAATGGTAGATTATGAAGTTAATGTGTTATCAATCTATTATTAACGTATCTGAGAACGTTGATTAATATTTTACGGTACATAAAACTAAGAACGAGATTATAAAACATTGAAAGAAACAAGCCATTGATTAATAAATTAAAGATCATTTTTTAAACCTAAAAAACAGTAAAATTTTGATAATCCAGGCGGATGGTCTTACACTGGGCTACGGGAACGGCTGTTATTAACAAAATGCATCAGTTATTTGCTCATAACGTTAAAGATTGTGGATCTAGCCTGATAATTCCTGGATCAGGAAGAGTATTGCCCTGTGGACAACTCTTTAAATTCAATATACTGCTTGAATATAACTCTTGCTTAAAGCTTAAATTATCATTAATAAGTTATCGTAATTGACCAACTTTTATCGATGGAAGCGGATCTCGGAGCTGACAGAAGAAGGATAAAAGTAGGATAAATACAGTAGAAGTGAAATCACTGAAAATAATGTGTAGGAAAATTATGTATCATAGAATACCGAATGAAGAAATAAGAAGAGAATGTAAGGAAAGTATCACATAGATGTTTCGGACTTTTGGAACAAATGGACGACAGAAGAATAATTAAAAAAATTGTGTCATCGTCATCGGCTGTCCCTCGTATCCGAGGAAGACTGTCCTTCGCAGTTGTGGGTCCGCATGTGACTGAAGAGCCCAATCTGAGGCAGGGGAAGACGCTGATAGTGAAATTGTCAAATAAAATTGTATACAAGCAGTGTGAATGGGAAAAGAAACCGAGGACGGCCAAGAAAAACATTGCATGACCGAATTGATTAATACTGCAAAGCGGCCTCAGGTGAAGTCAGAAAAATCGACAAGCATGCGTGTTGCGATATATGAATACATAGGAAGCTCGAGAGGTATGTCAGGATAGAGCAGTGTGGCGGTCCATCTTTATAGGGAAACGGCGTGATGTTAGTTAGTTTTGAAGATCAATTCAGGAAAGATGACACGGAGTAGAGCTATGTAGGCTTGCATTTTACAATATTTTACAATCTGGCTTCTGGTATTAAGAAATTTTGATTGTATCTCAATAGAGACGAAGATGCAAACTGGAAAGTGAATATGATTGATCAAGGTGTTTACAGGACTTATGACCTGTCATTGGTTGGGTTAACCGCACGCTTTATGTAATTACAACATTCCCCATTCCACCTATTTCTTTATGACCATGTAAGACAAATTTTTGGAGGTTGTATATATGTTACAAATCTATTCTTATCTTCACATGTCAGTTTCAATACGCCATCTATGTAGATTTGATTACATATGTTAATCTTTTTAAGATTAATCTATATAATACACACACTAACGCCATCTATGGAGATTAATTTTTATTTTATTCAGTTTCCGGTTTGCATCTTCGTCTCTATTGAGATACAATTAAATTTCATGAATTAACCACCCACCATGGGTGAAATCCAGTATTCGTATACAAGTATAAGTATACATTCACAAAAAATATCTGGTATTAAGAGTTACTCATAACAAAAGCTGAAATTTGTCAAGATCATGGAGGCGTTCTCATCGTCAACAAAAATACAATCAAAACACAACGGATGCATTTCAAAGCATAAATATTCTGTCTGTTGCTTTACCTTCTGCAGAGCGGGTGGCGTGTGCATTGGGAGAAAAAAATACCAACATTAATTATATAATACACAGACACGAGTAATACAGGGTTAGTTTTAAACATGGAACAACATTTGAAATTTTCACATATCAAATATGTATCTACAAAGAAAAAAAAACATTTTATTGTGAAAGATAAAAATACACTATACAGTACACTGCCGATTTTCCAGGGTGGATGGTGAAAATAACCCCATATAATCGATTTCTCTGTTAATCTGAAAACATGAAAAAATGCCTTTGGCGCTATTTGATATTCCCGCAAAATCTATCAATTTTCTAACTAACTTACTTACCATCACGCCGTCTCACCGGAGGGGTAGGCAGAAAGAATGGAACGCCACACTGTTCTGTCCTGACATACGTCTCTCGCTTCCTCTACATTCATACATCTTGTCATGCACGCACGTCGATTTTTCTGACTCCTCACGTTACCGACATTCAATATTTGATTGATTTGATCGTGCCACGTTTTCCTCGGCCTTCCTCTATTTCTAGCTCCGTTCACGCCGTTTACATATACCTTCTTTACCATTCTGTTTTCACTCATTCTTTCCATGTGTCCAAACCATCTTAATGACCCTTTCCTTATTTTGTTCATAACGCTTTCATTCGCACCACATTCACTTCTTATACTTGCATTTGTCACTCTATCATATACAGATTTTCCACACATTCGCCTTAGAGATCTCATTTCTACTGCATTTATTCTACGTTCATCCTTCTTTTGCCAGTTCCATGCTTCACTTCCATACATAAGGGTCGGCATAAGAACACCGTTGTGCACTACCATCTTAGCTTTTTGGATAGACTTTTGTTTGCGATGACAACTTTAAGTGCACCATTTGTTCTGTTGCCTGCTCCAACCCTTCTTTCAATATCAATTTTCTATTTTTATTAATGATGTCCAGTATAGTTTGACCACCATCATTATATTAATTCAATAAATATTTAACGGTTGCACCATTTTCAAACTATTGAATTATTTCGAGTTTTAGTTCAATTGAAAGTACGACTGGTTTGCGTTTATCCATTTTTATAGACACTTTTTCAAAGTAAAATAAAATTAACGAAAATGTTTTATGAGTATGAACTACGCTACCAACTTATTGCAAATTGGAAACTTTATGAGACGACTATAGAGCCACAAACGTATGTTGGCGGTGAACTAAACACCCAATGTCATTGTGACAGATTTGAGTTTTTGTTTGCATTATAAGTACTATTTTTCTTTTTATAAAACATTTTTTCAATGGCTTAAGTGTCCCGGATAATCTGCTTCCCGGTTAATCCGACCCTGTAAAATCGGGAGTGTAGAGTATTCATTTATTACAATACTATTCTGTTTTTATTGTTTCTTAAACAATGATATAAAATTCCATATTAAATAATTAATACAGATAAAAATTTCAGTTTTCTAGAAATTTTATTTTACGGCAATGACATTTTTCACCTTGCTGAGACATTATGTGCACAATTGCAAAACATTTTATAACGCCTTAGAAAGGCAAAAAATATTATACCCATTAAATATAATAAAAGTAAAAAAAACAGACGTTTTCATTTGTATTAATTAAATATTATTTGTTTTCTTTTATGATTGGTTAGCATTAGTTACAATGGTAATATTTTAATAAAATAATAACAAATAGATTATATTTCCCTGTTGAAGAATCATTAACATGAAATAATACATTATTTAAAATGTATATTTTTGAAGAGTAATAAATTATTTTATAAGATACCTGCGTAAAATATTTTGACGAAAGATTTCTATGAAAATTAGGTCAGTATAGGTGAGCATAGTTTATGATTTGTCTATTTGATGTCTGATGTTTATTGGATAATTTTAAAAAAATCAGACAATATTGATCATGTAATAAGTACTAATTATAAACAAAAACCCTTTTACAGAATCCATACACATCTCTATCACAATATAACACTCACTGGTGGCCGTGTTAAGGAGTTATCTGAAATAACACACAAGTTTGGAATTCCATTCTGATTACAGGCCAACATAAAAGCATTTTAAACAATACACCCACACATCTTCTGACATACTTACACACAAATAAAACATCAAATAAACAAATGCTGTTTTCTATTCAAAACAAATTCCTTCAATCAATCTGAATATAACATGTAATTAAAAAATAAAAAGTGTATCTATGCCAGTGAGCCTGGCGAAACCAGTCACTGTCAAAATAAAGACAAAAGTGGAAGTAGTTAAAGAACATCATTTTATTTAATTATTATATCCAAAAAGGGGTTCAAAAGGGTAGTAGGGCTACGATGAGGTATGTTTTGCTGGAAAGCATGCCTCTACAAAATGTCGTAAGGCGCCATGTTGCATTTACAACAGCAACACTACTATCAAGTCCAACTCTCTAGCGTCCACGAGAGGTCTTTTTAAAGACCCTGCGAACCCCGGGTAATGTGGCACATATTACTTAGTGCCATAGCAGATAGAGAGGACGAATGGCGAGCTTCCAGCGTCATAAAACTGGATATACCCAGCTAAGGGAAGGTAACCCCAACAGAAAATCCTCCAGAGAAGGCAAGGGGATACCACTCTGGATATTTTTTCCCAGGTCATCACTATGAAAAGGGTGATAGTCAAACTTAGGGAGACCTGACAGGACACAGAAAGAAGAAGATTATATCCACCATGACAGAATTATCACTAAAGCATTTGACCCGGACATTGAAATAAAATGCAGAATTGAAGTTTAATAAAATGGGAATCTTCTTTTGCAACGATAATCTTAACTTGAAACTCCGACAAAAAATAATTAAATGTTATATATGGTCTGCTCTACTATATGGCTGCGAAATCTGGACTTTGAAAGTGAATGTAATGAACCGGTTGGAAGTGTTCATGATGTGGATATACCGCAGAATGCTCCGTATACTGTGGACCGATTGGGTCAGTAATGCAGACGTACTACAAAGAGCCAGAGCCAATAGAGAGCTGTTGTCCAGTGTGAAAATTAGAAAGGTCTCATATTTGGGTCATGTGCTAAGAGGAGAAAAATACCACCTCCTTCGACTGATATCAATGGGTAAAGTGGAGGGACGACAGGGAGTTGGTAGAACGCAGGTGTCCTGGCTGCGGAAAGAGTGGACAGGAATTACAAGAGTTCAGAACCTGTTCTGAGTGGCGCAGGACAGAGATGCCCTTGCTGCAGTGATTGCCAACGTTGGGGGGGGACCTGACACAGCACCAAAAGAAGAAGAATGCACTATGTATAGAAAATTTTCTATTAAATATGTTCAACAAAACATGATGAGCTTAAATCACATCTATTCAGATCTTTAATATGCAATAGAAAATTATCCACTATACTAGAGCCGTTTAGAATTGAGTCTTGGGGCCATAAATGTCTATAGAGATAAGGATGGGAAGCGCGCCGGGACCGTTTTTTCATCGATCGATATACGATACAATCGACTATAATGATTTTATAATGATCTGTACGTTATGATATGTACGATGAGGCACTAATGATTGGTCTTTACTAAATGCAATTGCAGTGCGTGTTTTTTGCTGTAGATTTATTTACAGCAATTAAATAAATATATTCGTGTGTCACCACTCGTTGCGCACTATGGATAGTTTATTTTCTAACATTGATTTGAAGAAATTACATGGCGATATTAGCCCTCAAACTCGAACAGTGATTCACAACATATTCCTGTTTGTCAATGAATTTAAAAGTAATCCGAATAAAATGGTTTCTCTTAATTTCAACAAACCAAGTGAAATGGCCGCGTTTATTTGTGGTGTGAGTAGAGCGACAGTGGACTTTTAAGGGCCACAATATGATCTACTTTGTTTCTTATACTTAACTTTCTTTCTGTGTTTATAGACATACGGTACACAATTTTTAAAATTAAAAAAAAATTCGGTTTATACTGGTATTTAATTTAGTATCTTGTAGTCACAAATTTCATACGAATTTAAACGCACACAAAACCAGTAAATAAAGTTTAATATCAAAACTTTGTTAACTCGTTAAAGTTTATGAACAAGATACGATAATAAACGTTGCTTATCGATATATTTATTTTATTGTTACGCCCATCCCTAAACCGCTCCATAAGGCCCGTAAGTGCAAGCGAGATAGACATAGGGAAATGATTTATGGCCCCAAGACTCAATTCTAAACGGCTCTAGTATAACAATAAGTAATTTATCTCTCACAAAACATTCTATAAATACTGTCATGAATATCCACTTGGATAAACCACCGAAACAATAATTTACAATATCCTTATTGTGAATAATAAAAAATATAATGTTACTCACCAATTTCTTCTCTACTTTAGCTTTAATATCTTTGGCGAGTGTGAAGAAGGCATCCTCCACATTCACGGAGGACTTGGCGGACGTTTCCACAAACTTGATCCCGTATTCCACGGCTAACTGCTCGCCTCGTTCTCTTGATACCTGATAATCAAATCAATTTATTATCTCAACAGACATTACAAACAATATTAATGTTTAAGGCATCTATTGAGCACAGGTAAAATATAATATATACAAATATAATATCAGGAATTCATGAGATATGGTTCGACATTAGGAAGACAAAAGTCAAGAGTATTTGTCTTCTGAACGTGCTTTCACTAATATTAAAGACGTTAATAATAATACTTATAACTAAAGAGTTTGTAAAATAAATAACTGGTTTGTATAATCATAACAAACATTCTAAACATAAAAAGTAAAAAATGTCATAACTATGGGCTTTCTATTGAATATATAATTACTATAAACATTGACAGGTTCAGATATTATTTAAAATCAAATCAGTTTATTAACTCAAAAGAAATTACAAACAGCAAAATGTTTAAGGCATCTATTGAGTACAGGTTAAATATTATAAAAATACAACATAATACCAGGAACGCATTAGAGATGGTTCGACATTAGGAAGACAAGATACTTTCTAAAGTCAAGAGTATTTGTCTCCTGAACGTATTTAAATGTGCTGACCTCATGGCATAATGGTAATAGCTATGACTGCCACACCAAAGGTCCTGGGTTCGATTCCCAGCGATGTGTGGGATTCTCACACTGTCTTTGATCTGGTGAATAATTCACTTGACAGTAAAATGGCGATAGTTTAAGTGTTAATGCCCTCGTAAGACAAAACAAATTTGACCCAATTTAGATAAATTAAATCCAAGTAAAACCACTAAACAATCGTGTTTACTATTATAAATTTAAATGGCGATAGATTAGTTACCTATCACATGTCATCAGAACCAATATAATAGCTATACCCTTTACATTGATTTGGCTCACGCTGTAATAATAAACAAATTAAATTAATAAGTATATTTACCAGTCTCTTATCTTTTAAATCACACTTATTTCCAAGTAACATTTTCTCTACATCTGCGCTCGCGTTTTCCTCAATATTTCGGATCCAATTTTTGATGTTCTCGAAGCTCTTGTCATTTGTTACATCGTACACGAGCATAATTCCCATAGCCCCACGGTAATATGCCGTCGTTATTGTCCGGAACCTCTCCTGCCCGGCGGTATCCCTAAAAATACAAAGAAAAGTATTATTTACAAGCTGTTTCAAAATGTCTTCTTCTTCTTTAGCCTATTCCCGTCTACTCCTGGACAAAGGCCTCCTCCGTTCACTTCCACGCCACTGTCTTGTACACACTGCATCCAGGTTTTTCCGACATGTCTGTTCCAGTCATCCTTCCACCGCAGTTGCGGTCGCCCTGCACTTCCCTTTGCCGTCCACGTAAAATAATAAATAACTAATTAACTAACCATCCCGCAGTTCATCCGGAGGGAGGGCCATATTGCTCTGTCCTAACATATCTATCTAGCTTCCTCTACATTCATATATCGTATCATGCACGCTCATCGATTTTTCGATGCAATAATCTGCCTTACATTCCTTTCTTACTTCATCATTAGATATTCTATCATACATTGTTTTCGCGCACATTCTTCTCGGTGTTGTCATTTCTACGGCATTTATCCTACTTTCATCCTTTTTTGCCAGCTCCAAGCTACACTTCCATACTTAATAATAATTATTATTTTAATTGTCCCCTAGATCCCAAAATGTTTAGAACATATTCCCAGAGATCAAGGGGGTTACTCAGGTAATTGGTATGTGTTTGAACCCCTTTTGCTAAATCCACAATACAATCAGTAAAATCTTCAAGATTAATACAAATGAAAACATCTGTTTTTTAGGAGTTTTAAAATATTTTATGGAAATAACATGTTTCGCCATGTTAAACATAAATGTTCTCCAGAGAGCAAGAGCTGATAGAGAATTATTGGAAAATATTAAAGCCCGTAAGGTGGCATATTCAGGTCATGTGATTACGGGGAAAAATTGCTGTTTGGAGCTGCCAGGGACAGAGGTGCCTACTCTTGGGTGAGTGTCAACTTTAAAGAGACCTGACATGACACCAGAAGAAAAAAGAGCCATTATACTTACATTTGATAATGTCTTAACACACTGAAACACGTCATTCCCATAAAATATAATAAAACCTCTAGAAAACAGATATTTTCAATTGTATTGATTATTTAATATGGATTTACATTTATATATATTTTTTATCAATTCAATAATATAGATCAAAATAGTTATTGCAATATATTTACGTGTGAACTTACCATATTTGTAATTTAATTTTCTTTCCATCAAGGTCTATTGTTCGAATTTTAAAATCTATGCCTGTAAGAAATATGTGTTTGAATATTATTATGTTACGATTTTTTTTATAAATATACACACGAAATTTGTTTCAATATATTATTTTTGTTATGTTAGCATTGCGTTATTTTTTAGCATTCCAATTTCACAGTTAAAAATTAGACAAGATTTAAGTGAATCATTCCTCATTAATCCCAATTAATATCAATTATTAAAAATATGTAGACGTCAGTCATGTCGAAGAATGTGTAATGATCGTCTGTCAAATTCAAAGTTTATTTTCAAAATATTTCACGCGAACATACACAACTAGAAAACAAAGAAATAAAAGGACGATTTTATTCGAAATGTCAAAAGATTAAAGAAAACAATACATTTCATATCAAATTTACCAAACGTAAATTAACCTTTAGCGAGATGCATTCGAGAATGTACTTCCAAAAATGACTCACCAATAGTCGATATAAACGTGGTATTAAAAGCATCTTCTGAAAACCTAAATAATATGCATGTTTTGCCAACTCCCGAATCACCAATTAACAATAATTTAAACAAGTAATCATAAGTTTTTGCCATTTTTCTTAAAATTTGATTGACCGGATGTTAGACTCAAGTCCTTAGCATATTTTGAGTAATCGCCATAATCAAAATAATATTGCCATTAGAAAATATTATTAGTCGTATGAAAAAAAACAAATCGTACCTACTTTACTGAATGATGGCACTGTCCGGTGGCACAAAAAATGTACTCTCTATAGTTTCAAAATAAATATATACAAATTTATTTAAAAAATAAACAAATATCATTTTATATATATCGAAACCTAAGTCACCTTAAATAAAGTTATTTCTACGTTAAGATACAATAAAAATCCTCTTTCTCTATTAATTTTTATCACATTTTCTTATCATACAAGAAAATAGATTGATTTTGTTTTGTTTCTACAAAAATGCTTTAAAGAAGTATTCTTATTCCTTTTGAAATTATTGTAATACATATAAGAGTTCCACAAAAATTATTAATTTCAACGAATTACTTAGTTGGTTATATTTATGTATGTTTCATATTTTGTTTGCTAAAATGTACTATTTACAATATTAAAATCAAAAACGTGTTTTTTAAAAACTACAATTCAAATAATATCTAGCAGTTTATAAAATGGCAGTTTACGACCTTTGGGGGAGAGTAGCAAGATCTATGACGGCCACACCGAAGGTCCCGGGTTCGATTCCCGGCGATGGAAGTGTGATTGTCACACTGTCATTGATCTGGTGTAGAATTCGCGTGACAGTTAAATGGCGATAGATTAGCTACCCATCACAAGTCACGAGAATGAATAATACGAGGTAAAAACAATTTATTTACATGGAATTGGATTCAAACGACCAGTGGTATAAAACAAATTCAGGGAAAAATATTTGCTCTTCAGTGACAATTTTGATAATTTATGCGCTCAATTTATAAATTCAAATGTACTCAATACAACTCAAATACTCTTTCTTAAATACTAGCTTTAAGACTTTTGATATTCCGCCGTTAAACATTTACGTATCGATTGTAATAAATATATTATCACACAATAAATATTCAATTGGCACAGAATAAGTATTTTATCGTAAATCGGTTAAATATTACCAATTTATTTAAAAAAAATATATACCAGTGGGCCAGAATGTCGCGTATTAAAGTGTAAAGAGTTAATCGTTTATCTCTTCTTACTTTATTTTCTCTTTCCCACTCTCGTTGCTTTTCAATAAGCAAGTACGAGAAAGATAAGTTATGAGTTATGTTATATTTTAAGAGAATATTGGATCCGGTGAGTCTTAGACCGGTGTCACGGCTAAATCATATGTATGATGGTTTTTTTAAATGATATGAAGGATTGCCTGTGGTTTTTGATGTTTTTTTTTACCAATCAGGTTTCATGTATTCCCATATTTAATTTAAATTGTTTTATAAAGCAACCTCATGTAAGTAATGCTTGGGTGGAGTTCTTTTTAAGCATAGCAAGGGAAACATTAAACTAAATTGCCAATAATTGAGAGTTTCATAAAATGTTACACCCTACCACAAATATCGATTAATTTAACTGAGTTTTTTTATGATTACCCATCCCTAGTGCGCAATTTTTACTATGCGGTAATCGTGCGGAGGTTTTTTGGTGTCAGGCTGGTTTTTGGAGATTTTGCAGTATCGGCGAGATTATTTGTTATGAATAATTGACTGAAGGTTGTTAATACCCGGCACCTCGGCCAGGCTCTTAAGACCTTATGATTATTTATCGGCTCACGGTCTTTCGCCCGTAAAACATAAAATTATGCTGTCAATATTCACCGTTTTTACATTTATCGTGTGACGAGACCAGAAATTTATTTGAAATTACCTTATAATAATTGATATTTACGGTGAGTATTCAAATGAGACCATTTTTTAAATTAAATTACTTTTAAAAAATCTTTAAATTTACTTTGTTATCAAGTGCACTTTGTACCTTATCTAGAACACGTCCGTCTTGTGGAACACGAGAAACTGTTGACATTTATATTTTTGATGGAAATTCAATCCGACATCTAATGTTACAGATCGGTTGAAAGATTGTCATGACTTATAATGCTTGTAATTTCAAACACTAATTGTTTGAGGAGATTTTAAAATTGAGAAGCTGTCAAATCGAAGTGAACATGTCTCGATATTATGAAGACACCACCATATTCCACTACACCTGGGATCAGGTCGCCTGTGGCTACTGGAAGAGGTATCCAAACCCACAAAGGTATGTTAATTTATATTATATATTAAACAATGTTAGTCTTTATAGTTATATCATAAGGATCTATAAAAAAATAGTACCTGCTTGTATTGAGTGCACGTGAGGTGTGAGGAAGAATTATATGCACATCAATTTGACAAAATCCTACTGCAGTTTGATTGTAAATAATTGGAATGCAAATTATCTAGTTTTATTCCTAAATATTTATGTATGAACTACAAGAACTACATGAACTACAAGTCCTGGTGAATTGTATGTACGAGGTATGCATGCAAAATGATCTGATGATGAATGTTAATAAGTCCAAGGTAATAATTTTTGAAAAGGAAGAAACCATGACAGTCTGCAACATTAGCGTGAATGGTGAAAATTTGGAGCAAGTAGTTGAGTTCGTGTATTTAGGTAGTATGTTTACAAGAGATGGGCGAGTGGAGAGGGATATTGAAAGAAGGGTTGGGGCAGGCAACAAAGTGAATGGTGCACTTAAAGTTGTCATCGCAAACAAAAACCTATCCAAAAAAGCTAGAATGGCAGTGCACAATGGTGTTCTTCTACCGACCCTTATGTATGGAAGCGAAGCATGGAACTGGCAAAAGAAGGATGAAAGTAGAATAAATGCAGTAGAAATGAGATCTCTTAGACGAATGTGTGGATACTCTGTGTATGATAGAGTGTCGAATGAAAATATAAGAAGTGAATGCGGTGCGAATGATGGTGTCATGAACAAAATAATGAAAGGATCATTAAGATGGTTTGGACATATGGAAAGAATGAATGAAGAAAGAATGGTAAAAAAATTATATGTTAATGATGTAAATGGAACCAGAAATAGAGGAAGACCGAAGGAAAACGTGGCACGATCAAATAAATCAAATATTGAATGTCGGCCATGTGAGGAGTCAGAGAAATCGACGCGCGTGCATGACACGATGTATGAATGTTGAGGAAGCGAGAGAAATATGTCAGGAAAGAAAGGTGTGGCAGTCAATTCTTTCTGCCTACCCCTTCGGAGAGACGGCGTGATGGTTAGTTAGTTATATTTATGTATGCCAAATATGAACTTCTTCTTTCTGTGTCTTGTCAGGTCTCCCTAACGTTGAGTAGGCCTCACGGTGATGACCTGGGGAAAAATATCCAGAGTAGTATCCCCTTGCCTTCTCTGGAGGATTTTCTGTCGGGGTTACCTTCCCTTAGCTGGGTGTATCCAGTTTTATGGCGCTGGAAGCTCGCCATTCGTCCTCTCTCTATCTGCTATGACACTAAGTAATATCTGCCACAATGCCAGGGGTTCGCGGGGTCTTTAAAAAGACCTCTTGTGGACGCTAGAGAGTTGAACTTGATAGTAGTGTTGCTGTTGTAAATGCAACATGGCGCCTTACGACATTTTGTAGAGGCATATTTTCCAGCAAAACATACCCCGTCGTAGCCCTACTACATAAATATGAACTATTCTAACCTATATTAATATGAACTATTCAAACAAAAATAATTATTAAAAAAAAACATTGTATGTTCACATTAATTTTTTTCACTTTTTACGAACATGTTTTGGGTCCCAGACGCCCTTCCTCATTGTAGAAATTTTAACAATGAAATGAGAAACATTGTTCTGAGGCACCATCCTTTCCTTTAAAGTGGTATTTTATTTATTCTCTACCTAACTAACTAACTAACCATCACGCCGTCTCCCCGGAGGGGTAGGCAAAAGGAATGGAACGCCACACTGTTCTGTCCTGACATACTTCTCTCGCTTCCTCTACATTAATACATCTTGTCATGCACGCACGTCGATTTCTCCGACTCCTCACGTGACCGACATTTAATATTTGATTGATTTGGTCGTGCCACGTTTTCCTCGGCCTTCCTCTATTTCTAGCTCCGTTCACGCCGTTTACATATACCTTCTTTACCATTCTGTCTTCACTCATTCTTTTCATGTGTCTTTCCATTATTTTGTTCATGACACTTTCATTCGCACCACGTTCACTTCTCATATTTTCATTTGACACTATCATACACAGAGTATCTACACATTTGTCTTAAGAGATCTCATTTCCACTGCATTTATTCTACTTTCATCCGTCTTTTGCCAATTCCATGCTTCGCTTCCATACATAAGGGTCGGTAGAAGAACACCATTGTGCACTGTCATTCTAGCTTTTCTGGATAGGTTTTTGTTTGCAGTGACAACTTTAAGTGCACCATTCACTTTGTTGCCTGCCCCAACCCTTCTTTCAATATCTCTCTCCACTCGCCCATCTCTTGTAAACATACTACCTAAATACACAAACTCATCTACTTGCTCCAAATTTTTACCATTCACGCTGATGTTGCAGACTGTCAAGATTTCTTCTTTTTCAAAGATCATTATCTTGGACTTATTAACATTCATCATCAGATCATTACGCATTCATACCAGTGGCGGTACTTCCATACAAGCCGAAACGCCGGGCTTGCCTTAAAAAATCTATAATAAAACAATGTTTTTTGCGTGTTTGAGCCGTCTACGTAACGAATTAAAGTGATTTAATTTGTTACGTAAATGACTCCGCTGACATGCGCAGAAATGACCTAAGTGTATGTTTTGTTACACTCATACGCGCCGTATTTTATTTCACTCATACGTACCGTAGGTGAGATGCCTGCGAAATCGCCTACGTCCACATGTTTTGTTTCATGTTTTCGATGGGCTTCATATTAGGCTTGCAAAATGTAAAAGGGTCTCTGTCGCACTTACGTATTTTTGGCTTGTAATCATATAGCTAGGTGCATTCATATCAGAAGATACCTACAATTTTTTGTACGGATTTGAAGCCGGGCTTTAATCACTCTGAAGTATGTTACTATTTGATGTATCACGAACTTCATTTCTATTGTCAGAATGTTATCTGTCATTTACGTTATGTGCAGAAATGTTATGAAAAGAAAGATTATGTCATTTCTATACGAACATTTATTTATAATTCGTGTTTCAGTGTTAACAAATTTATTATTATTGTGTATTTACAGCTTATTTCTTCTTGTATTTGTAAAAACATTATTATTTTATGCAAGTACATGAGTTTGGTGACGCAAAAATTTATTATATGTATAGATTTAAAATGGGATTTAAAATGAACTAATTTAGAAAGATAAAACTCTATTAATCCGGAAAAATACATTATCGTGACCCTCTACTAATATTATGACACATGAAAGTCGGACCGGCTTGCCTTACTGGTTGACACTAGGCACGCCACTGATTCATACCTCATACATACTATTCACCAGGACTTGTAGTTCATCAACCCTTTTTACTTAGGTTACTTACTACCAAAATGTGCGTAATAATACGTTGAACTAGGACTATCTCTCTGAGCTGTAAATGTAGCGAACTGCAGTTTGATACCAATTTTTTTTTACTGCAAATGAAGCCAGACGCACAATGGGGATGAACAAAGTTCAATATGTTTTTATATTTATTTTCCATTGTCAAAATATGTACAAATGGGATTATTTGGATCTTGAAGGTTTAGTTCAGTTGTGGTTAACCAATATTGAATTTTTTTTCTACAAATTTAACGATTTAATAGTAGCCACAAACTATACAGCATTTTCTAAGGTATGCCATTTAAAAATACTTTTAATTTTCGTGCTTCATGTATGTCAAGGTTACTTTTACTTAAATATTTTTTGACATTTTTAAAATAGGTCATTTATAAAAGAGAAATTTATATTCAGGTCTTGTAAATTTTTTTTTGTCAGTGTTGCCATTTAACATAATATTAAGTGAGCATAATGATTAATTTTTCTGTTGGCCAGCATGCACGTCCTGTCTGAAGATGTGGTGAGTCGAGAATTAAAGGAGGGAAAACTTCACACTAAACGATTGCTCACAAAAACTAACCGAGTTCCCAAATGGGGGGAAAGGTTTTTCCACGCCAAATCGGTGAAAATTGTGGAGGAGAGCATCGTCGATCCTAAAAATAAGCTTCTCATCACCTACACGAGAAATCTGGGCTTTGCTAAAGTTATGGTGAGTCAATAAACTATTCAATATTAACATGCATTTTTTTTGTTTCTGAAAATATTAAAGAAATACAATGTATGTTTGTCAGACAATTCAAAACCTTTTACATTAAAAAAAAAATTAATTAATCTCTTGAAAGAAGATAGAAATAAATAATAAAAATTTGGATTACTTGATAAGTACCGTTTTTTTATGAATTAATCATTTCAAGGGCGCAGTAAAAAATGTTCCTTTGTTAAAACTTGGTGATAGATTCTTCTTTAACAGCCATTGTCGTCCACTGCTGGACATAGGCCTCCCTCATACTTCTCCATGTATGACATGTCATACGGGGGGTGGTTGGTATTACAACGCCACGCTTGCCAGACGGGTTGGCGAGGTGTCCTTCCACGTTAGCCTATGCATCAATATTATCCACCGACGCTATTCACACTCGATCTCTAACATTTCACATAGTTTCCAGGGGAGACCAAAGTCGAGGAGGTGTGGATAGGTACTTGGGATCAGTTCAATCCTCCAGCGTAGCATGTCCATCACCACGGTGATGGACATGCACTGCTCTAAGAGTCAATAGGATCCCCCTTACTCCCCCTTGTGATAGATTACATATTTAATATGTGGCCTTTGCCAGTTGCAGTCAACACAGATCAGAACCTTTTAAGTCTAAATATTAGTCAGTTTTGACCCTCAAAAAGATATGTCAACATTTTAGTGACATACATTGTTGCGTAAAATGGTAAATAAGGTTACTCACCTCTGACCGAATTATTTTGTCACTGCCCAACTTTTTTCGAGCTATGCATTTATGATATCATAAAAAACGAGGTGGCTTGAATTTGCCCCAATTTTTCTCCCATATTAATCGCTTAATTCGATTGTTCATATTTAGTGGTCAACTTATTTTTTCTTTCTTGAACAATGATGTAAAACTCCCTATTAAATAATTAATATCAATGAAAACATCTGTTTTTATACTAAGTTTATTATAATTTATGGGAATGACATGTTTCATGCAATGACAACAGGTATTTCTGCAAGAGACAGAGTGGCATTGAAGCAAATGTCACGTGCATTTACCTGTCATCGTTTTGCATCACATCCTTTGTCGATGCATTTTGAATAAAATGTTCTAGAACGATG
Organism: Lepidostoma basale; assembly: GCA_022606425.2. Lineage (NCBI taxonomy): Eukaryota > Metazoa > Arthropoda > Insecta > Trichoptera > Lepidostomatidae > Lepidostoma > Lepidostoma basale. Next base: position 176,010 of record JAHDVF020001590.1, on the reverse strand, counting down.
TTTTCTTAGAAACCAAATAATTATACCAATAATTAATTATACCAGTATCCTCCTCGAATATCAAAGAATCAATAAACACACACTCGAGACCCCGATGCGCACGACTTATTAGTCTGACTTATGTCGGTCGTAGGGGCCAAAGTGTTTAGAATGGACGGTGGGTAATGAAGTGTATGTGTTTGCAGAGTGTCGTGGAGCGTGTGGTGTACCGCGAGGCGGGCGGGGGCCGCTGCGAGGCGCTGCGCTCCGCATGGGTAGACTCCCAGGTGCTGGGCTTCTCAAGGGCCATACGGGCTTTCGGCATCGATCGCTTCCGCAAAAACTGCAACCATATGGTGAGTTCTAACACATTTTTTAACCCTTAAAAGCCGGCTGAGATTTTTAAACATCGGAATGCACTTGTAAACATTTAAATTACTCTACACACAAAATACATAAAAATATCAAATAAATTGTATTTTGTAATAAAATGTTATACGTTTTTTAATTTATAAAAATAAACAGACTTTTTTTATTTCATGTTGAAAAAAAAAAGTTCAAGAATACATAACTCTGATATTTTGAATGACTTGACTTTGTTTGTCCCCGACAAATATCTGCGACAAAGGCAACATAGATTATTTCACCTGCCACTGTGTAGAACCAATCTACCTAAGGTAATGCCCGTGGGCAGGGCAATAATTCTATTAAACCGCATCTCTTCGGATGTGGACATTTTTCACGATAGTGAGGCTACCCTCAGAAAACATCTATCTCTTAAATAATGTGTTGTTCTTCTTATTGTTTCTAATTTCTTCATTGGTCTTAATTTTTTTAATTATCTCGTGTTTTTTTTATGTTTTTGTATATTGCTTATATTGTGATTTTAAAATATCACAATTGTATATTCTGTTTAAAATTGTTGTTGTATGGTCATAAGCACTTTGGTTATATACTGTAATACGTGCAAGATGTAATAAGTAATACGACAAGAAGGCCTCTTGCATGCCATAATGGAGGGTATGACCGAGGGGACAAACTCTAGGGGACGCTCACGCCGAGAGTACCTGGAGGATCTGTTGGACGTGCGCTGCTCATCATATGCCGATTTCAAAAGACCCGCACAAGACAGGGAAGAATGGAAGAGAAGAATAGAGGAAATTGCTGCAAACCAATCCCAGGATTGAAACCAGGGAGAGAGAGATTATTTGTTTTTAAAATAAAATAAAATAAAAACACTGCACTTTGTTTTTCACCACTATGCGGCTATTTTAATTGCTGACTAGTTTCGCTTGTACCCAAGCTTCCTTAGGGATTCGTAATAACTGTTACTGGTGAAGAACAAAGTGCAGTGTTTTTATTTTATTTTATTTTAAATACAAATAATATATATTTTTTAAATGTCTTAACCACAAAGTGAATGCTTCATACTTCTTCTTCTTTTTCTTCCTTATTGTAGACCTATGTGGTCTGTTCTCCAGAGAGTTGCTCCTCCTGTAAGGTAGATTCCCAGCTGTCCTTCCATCTTTTAGGAGGTCTTCCACGAGGACGAGTCCCATGAGCTTGATTATGCAATGCAATATAGGGGAGTCTGGTGGAGTCCATTCTTTGAACATGACCGTACCAGTCCCTTTTTCACTGTCTGCTCCATCTTATAATATCCTCAACCTCACATATCTCTCTTATTCTGGTATTCCTCACGCGATCCCTCGGTGTCTTGCCTGCTATCGTCCTCAGTGTCTTCATTTCGGAAGTCCTCAAAACTTGTTTGGTCCTTACTGTGTCTGCATTTGCTTCAACGCCATATGTTATTATTGGTCTTACGCATGCTTTATAGATTCTCATCTTACTCTTAATGGCCATGTCTTTGTTTTTCCATATTGTGGATTTTAGAGCACCAGAGATTGCAGCTGCCTTGTTTACTTGGGCTTGTATTTCTTCCCGCAGATCAGCTCCCCCCAGCAGGTATATGCCTAGATACTTGAAGGTCCTGACCTGTTCTATCGGTTGATTTTCTATAACCAGGTTACATGTTTTGGGTGTTTTGGAAAAGGTCATACATTTTGTTTTTTTGATGGAGATGCTGTTTATACGAAAATGTTAAATCAAAATTGTCATTTTTTAGGTGCTGGGGTTCAACCACGTCCTGGCGGGCATGTTCCCCCGTGCGGCTCCTCCCGCACACGCGGCCTCTACAGCTTCCGCCAACCCGGCCCTGCCCTTGGCCGCCGGCCTCAAGGGGGTGAAGGAGGCGGCCGACCGGGCCACGGCCAACGTCTACGCCTCCGTGCACCCTAACAACAGTTGACCGCCCCCGGCACACTCGCTGCACTGAACACCGCCGTGAACCTCGCGGTCCGTCAATGGCTTGCAGACAAAGTATTGTTTGGTTACAATATTCACATTTACAAATGTAACAAATTAACCGGTTTTAATTCAATGTTTAAATTTGAAACACTGTTATATTATATGTTCATTATTTGTCTATTGTTTCTTGAACAATGATGTTGATCTAGGATCTTGTCTTTCAGGAGTATCAGCCCGAAGGTTATTGCTTTTGAATGAGGAAACAATGATGTACAATTCCATATTAAATAATTAATACGAAAGAAAATGTCTATTTTCTATAAGTTTTATTAGAGTTTATGGGAATGACATGTTTCTCCCTTCTAAGACATTATCATATATCTCATTCGATAATGCCTTAGAAGGGTGAAATATATCATTCATATAAACTATAATAAAACTAAAAAAAACAGAAATTTTCATTACTATTATTTATCACCATTTATTTTTATGAGATTGTCATGGTAGCTGTTTCGAAAACCATGTTTTTTTTATTAAGAGGAAGCTCTTTAAATCATTACAGCAGAAGCCTAATCGATGCAAAGGTTATAGCTTCTCGTTACATGTGATGGGTAGCTAATCTATCGTGAATTCTACACCAGACGGTGTGACAATCACTTTGCTATCGCCGGGAATCAAAACCCGGGACCTTCAGTGTGGCAGTAGAAGCACTTGTCAATTGGCCACAAAGGTTGTCAATCTTTATCAGGTGTTACAAACAACTCAATGCCAGCATAGGTTGGTGAAACAGCTATCGTGACAATCTCAGAAAAATAAATTGTAATACGTATAATAACAGTGTTTCAAAATTGAACATTTAATAATGTTGAAATACCTCAATGGATAATCCTTTTCATTTACCGGTTATTATAATACACTTTAACATTTAAATCTACGTTCGTAAATTGGTTAAACTATTACAGTAGAACGTTGTTTATCTGGACTTATAGGGACCGGAGGTATTCCGGATAATCAAACAGGCACTAATTCTTTTAGCAAAAAATGGTGTGAATCATTTTTTTTTCAGCTCTTTTATTGATTATGAAATTACAAATTTTACTGCAAAAACAAGTATATGTAGTACATGTACATTTACATTACTCTACAGCAGTGCTCCGAAATCTTTTCTCGCCTACGGTACACATAAGATCTTCCTAGAATTTCACGGCACACCAAAAGCTAAAATTCGGTCTGGTCGTGGGCGTCAATCAGCTCCGGAGACGCTGGTGACCTTTTTTTAGCTTATCAGTGACTTCCGGCTAGTAGAAATCGGACCCGAAAGATCCAATCGATTTTCACGAATCCTACTAAAAAAAATTAGAGGTCGCCGACAATAATTTTTCACGAATGACCTAAAAAAACAATTAAAGGTCACCAAAATCTCTTGAACTGATTTACGAAAAAGTCAAACCTTTCGCAATTCACGAATTCCGACTATAACTAAATATTTTTTTAATTATGTGTTTGGCTGCGGCACACCTGCTTCCGGCTCACGGCACACCGGTTGCGGAGCACTGCTCTACAGTACTGGAAAAATAATCGGAGATATTTTTTTGAACAAGATTTCCTCATCTTTTTTTTGCATCTAAATATCATTTTTTCATCATCTCGGTTTGTCCGGATAATTGACGTTCCGGTTATCTGACGTCCAGATAAACAACTTATACTGTAATTTCGTTGTGCGGTAAATGAAAACAAAAAAAAATGGAATATTTAGATTTTTTTTTTATAAAAAAAATATTATTTTAATTTAATTAAAGGCCGTGCCACACTGTTTGAAACAAGCTCTCCACAGGGGTGACCTTGGTGGAGAGCTGTGGAGCCCACGGTTGGTGTAGCGTCCACATACTGTTGTAAACAAGCTCTCCACGTGTGGAATGCGTGTTTAAACGGTGGATCCACACGCATACTATGCGCGTCCGTCCACAAAGTTTGTTGAAGGTCAAGCGAATTTTGGTTTCAAACAAGTGTCTACACAGTTTTAAACCGCCGGTGGAGACCAATGTGGAGAACTTGTTTAAAACACTGTGGCACGGCTTTAACGCATAAATAATTTTTAAAAAACATTTTTGCCGATTTTTTTTACATATTAAAAACAAACAAATTTATATGTAAATTACATATAATATAAGAAATAACAGTTTTTTGTTGTTCATGAAATCTTGTTTCAGTTTAAAATTATTTTCGTATTGAATAACTATTTTTAATACATGTCAGTATTACCTAGATTCCTTCTCGATGAGAGACAGACGTTGTTTATCTTCACTTTATTTTGACTGATTCCAACGACTTTGTATTTTGTTTATCGACTTGCAGCCGAAGAAGTGCGGCTATTGCTCTAGTAAGGGTATAGATTGCTATTAGCTCTCACCGCCTTTGATCTTCTGGCTTCAATTGCTGGTTATTTGTAAAACATAAATCGCAAATGCATAATGAACGGATCGACTGATCGATTATACACTTAATTCCAAAAATATGCTAATACAGTGATACCTCATTTTTCTTTATTGTTTCTCGAACAATGATGTAAAACTCATATTAAATAATTAATATAAATGAAAACGTCTGTCTTCTAGGAGTTTTATTGAATTTTATATGGAATGACATGTTTTGCCCTTTTAAGGCATTATCAAATATGCCGAGAATCAAGTGCGGGATAGTTTATATACCCGAGTTATTAACTTGATTCTCGGCACATTTGATAATGCCTTAAAAAGGCCAAACATGTCATTCCTTTATATTCCGGATGGTTATCTTCGACAGCGTCAGCACAGACTTTTATCTACCAGCATGCAGAACCAACCTGCCTCTGGTGATGCCGGTGGGAAGAGCAATCAAACTGCTGAACATGATGGCTTCGGAGATCGATGTCTTTCATATTCATGAACGTTCAGAAGACAAATACTCTTGACTTTGGAGAGTATCTTGTATTCCTAATGTCGAACCATCTCTCATGCGTTCCTGGTAGTATATCGCACCGTGAGTGTAAAACCGAAACAAGTGCAAATATGCAGTTTGGAGATGTGGGAGTTTAAAGACTTCATATTGCTTGGAAAAACTGTTTTTTTTTAATAAACCAATGATTTTCAGTTTAAAGTAATATACCTATAAACCGAAAATCATTGGTTTATTAAAAAAAAACAGTTTTTCCAAGCAATATGAAGTCTTTAAACTCCCATATCTCCAAACTGTATATTTGCACTTGTTTCGGTTTTACACTCACGGTGCGATATATTTATTATATTTTACCTATTCTCAATCATCATCATCCTAAGCTCGACAGCCCTGGGTGGGCCTTGGCTGAATCCAGGAGCTTCCTCCATTCTTGTCTGTTTGATGCCCTTATTCTCCAATTTCTCACTTGCAACACCGATGCATCCGTGTTGACACTGTCCATCCATCGCATTTTGGGCCTTCCTGGTCTTCTACTTCCCTGTGGTACTGAGAGCGTGAGGCGTTTTGTAGGGTTGTCGTCGTCCATTCTGATTATGTGACCAGCCCATCTCAAGCGCCCTACTTTGATGGATCTGATCACATCGGGCTCTTTATAGATATCATATAGCTCTCGGTTATATTGACGACGCCAACCGTTGTGGTCTCTCACTGGGCCATATATTGTCCTAAGAACTCTTCTTTCAAATGCTGCGATGGACCTTTCAGTGTGTTTTGTCATCACCCAGGTTTCAGAGGCATATGTGAGGACTGGTTTGATCAGGGTCTTGTACAATAGTGTTTTTGTGGTATTATACCTTTTCTCAATAGATGTCTTAAACTATAAAAATTGTTTGTAATATCTTTTGAGAAAATAAACTGATTTGATTTGACTCCATATAAAATTCAATAAAACTCCTAGAAAGACGTTTTCATTTATATTAATTACTTCGGTTTTCATCGATAATAGGTCGTGTGGGTCGCCCTTTGTTTTTACAAAACGCCGTCAAAATACGAGACGAACCGATGAAAAGCAAAACCGACGAAAACTAAAGTCAACGAAAACCGAGGTATCACTGTACATAAATGAGATTTCCATGATTCGTGTAAATCGGCTGTTTGAAAAGAAATGTTTGAAAGAAATGAAGCGGGATTTTTGTTTCTTAATTGTCAACGCAAGATATGAAATTATCGATTTGTTTATATTTTTCACCCGCACATAGTGAGCATGAAATGCATATTTCTCTAGTGTTTTAGCTTATGAAATGAAGCTATCATTGTTTTAGGTAGTTTTATACAATCTAGTACAACTTATTCTCGTCAGCTGTTATCGTTAGAATATGTTCTCTTGGAATTAAAACAGAGTTGTATTACGCTGGCAACTAGCGTAGAAATTGTGAAAGTATGCTTAATTTACTTGTAAATACATCCGTTAATTCTTTTGATACACCAAGATTTGGTTCACCCATAAGTTTATAGCTATTAGTTATCTTTTTTTTTGTATTATCATCTATTTGAATTGTTAATATCATCAGTGATGATGCATAATTTAAAATTATACTGCTTTTCATGACAAAATGTTATCAGAGAAGTAACAACTCATCATTAAATATGTGAATCTATGAATTGTATGTAAAAAAAATGTTGATTTGTGGATTTCGATTGTAAGCTACGTATTTACTTCGTGGCAAACTCTCAAAATCACGAATTCTTTGTTTGAAGTCTTTGTACATATGCTTTCTTCTGAGTAATGTGTGAAGATCTTAATTCTAGAGCTGAACTATTCATTCATTCCTTTTAAGACTATGTTTTATGAAGTTGTCTATTTATTGTGCTTTTTAATCAATAAAATTTAATTGTAATACTATTTTTTATTCTTCAAATGCATGCTCCCCAATCTAATAATGACTACTGATTTTCTTCCCGATTTCACTGTTTCATCTCTTTAACATTTCCTATCCAATAACACATAATTTAACTCTTTGCACGCTAACGTATCAGCTGTTGATGCGGCAAAAAGTCCATACTCACACGCGGCCGTATCAACACTTGATACGGGAACTTTGACTGCCAATATTACAGCGCTCTTTTGTCGAAAATGTATTTCCCGCTCACTTGGACATTCGTAGAACTATCACGATGCTGATATCTACAAGAATTTCTCAAAAATAAAATTGTATTTCATAAAAAAAACATTGATAATCAAGTGCGCGTCTTCACGCCTTCGAGTTCTATAGTTTACAATTTTGTCAACAGATGACGTTAGTACTAATTTGCTATCTGCGCTTGCGCTCGCTGAGTAAATGCTAATGAATGGTTGCAGTAAAATAGGCACTAAGTACTAAAAAAATACGAAAAAACTAAGTATGCAGTTTAGTTCTATATGTAATATATATAACAACCACATTTGAAAGATACGGTATGTTTTTGTATGAAATTTCATGTTTTTGTTTTTATAAACATCTAAGAGTGTTGACACACTGTTTTCATATTGTAGAGAATAATCTGTTCTGCCTATATAGTCCACTAAATCATGCCATAATGCTATAATTTGACATTTAATTGCATACATAGGTATTTGAAAATATGTACATGAAAATATGTACCACGTAGGGGTATAGATAAAAAGGAGCAAATTGACTCGTGGAATAGGTTAATAAATAAATTAACTAACTAACTAACCATCACGCCGTCTCCCCGAAAGGGTAGGCAGAAAGAATGGACTGTCACACTTTAACCGATGCGGCACTCCATCCTTCTCTTTTCGCCCCGCGGGAGACGCGGTGTGATGGGTTGCGAACCTCATCGCCACCAATAGGCATCTCCCGTAGAAGTAACACAAATGAAATGTCTCTTTCTTTTAAATATCCAACATAACACATCTCTGATGTTGTTACTGTGCACCAGATTCCACAAAGTCTTCAATGTAAAAATTATCTGCATGTATCTCCGTAGTGGCTAAACTAATCTCGTTTGAAGGCTCCTCATTCTCTTCCATCTTTAAATTGGCATTATTGACTTCTTCCTTCTGTTGGGGATCAAAGTACAGGCAGATATGACTCTTCATGTGATTGTCCATCTCCTTCATGCTGTCCTGTGTCACCCCGCATATGTGACAGGTCACCCCGCCTTCGTCCCTGCTGGCAGCGGCTTTCTTCTTCACCTCGCCAGCAGCCGAAGATATGTCGGTGCCGTGGTGGTACAGAGTGTGCTTCTTCAGGGTGGCCAGAGCCTTGAAGGTCTATTAACTAACTAAAGTTATCATTATGTCCGCTACAACTAACTTTAGTCAGATTAATGAGTCGTGTGCATCGGGATCTCGAATATGTGTTTATTCTTCTTCCGATGGCGCTACAGCCCATATCGAGCCTTGGCCTCCATTGACTTTCGCCTCCAGCAGTCCCTGTCCTCAGCAGTCGTCCTCCAGTGTGGCACCCGAAGAAGTTGTGCTGCATCTCTCTTTATTTCTTCCTCCTACCTCAGCCTTGATCTTCCCACCCTTCTCCTTTCGCCCGGGTGTCCAGTCATAATGTGTTTGGGGACCCGTGAGTTCGGCATCCTCTGCACATGTCCAGCCCATCTCAATCTTTGTAGCTTTTTGTGTGTGGAGATGTTGGGGGCCTGACACATGGAATACAGCTCATTGTTGTGTCGAATATGCCACTACTCTTCTTCTCTCACAGATCCACAAATTCGTCCCAGCACCTTTCTTTCGAAGGTGTTCAGCAGTTCTGCCATTTTTACCGTCAAAGTCACAGCCTCGCAGCCATACTGTCCAGATTACGGTCTTATATAGCGTGATTTTCGTCTTTCTATGAACGTTGCGAGACTTAAATATCAGTAGCAATGAGAAGTATGTTTTGTTGGCCGCTGTGATCCTTTTTCTTATTTCTGCTGGGTCTTCATTGTTTTCTTTCAGACTGGAACCCAGGTAGGTAAATTATTCGTGGTATATCATGGTATTATATCCGCAGTATACATGTTAAAGAAACGCTTTAATTGTGAATGATTTCAAATGTTTTAACTGCATGTTTGTAAACTAATTGATAAAAATATATATATATATTAATTGTCAACTAGTTACGTTATTTTTCTTCTATATTCGCCTTCACTTTGTGTTGTGGATTCATATTTGAATAAATATAACTGCACTTAGTATTACAACACTTTATTACACTTTTCACAGACATGTTTTGGTTATGACACAACCTTTTTCAATGTATAAATTTTTAACAATAAAATAAAACAGGGTGATCACTTGTATACTAAAAAGGGTGGTGTTATGTATAAAGGTGGAGAGGTATAATTAAGATTAACCCTTAGACTGCGCACGTATCGACATATGATACGGCATCTCCCATACAAGCATTTGTACCGTTCACTGCACGCATATCGACATATGATACGCCAACCAGCTAGGATATTCAAATGTTGATAAAACAGGAATTTTTCCCTTTGAGATGTGTCAGCATTGATAAATATTTAGTTCATTTCATAACACCAACGACATCTACAATTATACATCAGAAATATTGAGTTAACTTGACAAAAACTTGGATTTACGGGACCCTTGACATCGACTGCGATCTCTGTAATAAGTAGGTATTCATTCAAAGTTTTCCGCATTCATTCCGCTGACCCCCACTCGCGACATACGAATATCGAGTCCGGAGCTGTGCGCGGTTTTCAATATCGATCCTAGAGCTTGCTTTTAAATTAATATTTGTATATTTTAACATTTAAATTAGTACTATTGTCGCAGATTTCTTTGCAAGGACAAGTTTTTAAAGTTGAGTGAAAACAACAATTTGGCCAAGGGCCTACTAAGAATATCTGATATGAAGGTCCTAAGATCAATTACTGGAAAAACTCTGAGATCGTGTCTGTAACACAGGCATAAAAAAAACTTTGCTAAATAGAGGATATCGTTCGTTGGAGTAGATCCAGAAGAAGATACTGTCCCATCCGTGCACCGCCCATCTGGAAGACTGCCTAAGAGATAGAGGGACAACTGGACCTCAGTGTCAGTGTCACGGATGCCTATCGTGATGCCTATCGCCTCTGGTGATGAGAGAGCAATCAAACTGCTGAACATGATCGCTTCGGAGATCGATGTCTTTCATATTCGTGAAAGTACGTTCAGAAGACAAATACTCTTGACTTTGGAGAGTATCTTGTATTCCTAATGTCGAACCATCTCTCATGCGTTCCTGGTATTATATATTTATTATATTTTACCTGTTCTCAATAGCTGTCTTGAACTATAATACTTGTTTGTAATACTCGTATCTTTTGAGAAAATAAACAGTAGAAGAAGAAAAAGGTTGTATCATAACCAAAACATGTCTGCGAAATAGAATATTTTTTATTTGATTCGCTATATTTCAGACGCTTCAGCGCTAAAATAAAATGCATTGATGGAACCGTTGATATAACATATATTTTGTATTAGCTGACATGCTTCCAACACCCGCTGTGTTCTGCTGCTTCTGGATATTCCATTATTTTTAAGTAATCTTAGATATTTAAATCTATAGTAAAGTTTTTTTTTTTATCTATAAAAAAGTTTCAACAATTCCAAACGTGTCATGATGGTGTTTTGGTGGTACGTTTGTAAGCACATTGATGTAATCCTGGTGGGTTGTAAATTTTCTGCAGATTATTTCCAAGATGTATTGGTTACAGAATATATTGGATGTGGTACTTAAGAACCATGAATTAATTTGTAATTTCTTGAACCTTTGTAATTTCTTAATGGTGTTCTTCTACCGACCCTTATGTATGGAAGCGAAGCATGGAACTGGCAAAAGAAGGATGAAAGTAGAATAAATGCAGTAGAAATGAGATCTCTTAGACGAATGTGTGATACTCTGTATGATAGAGTGTCGAATGAAAATATAATAAGTGAATGCGGTGCGAATGATGGTGTTATAAACAAAATAATGAAAGGATCATTTAGATGGTTTGGACATATGGAAAGAATGAATGAAGAAATAATCGTAAAAAAAATGATATGTTAATGATGTAAATGGAACCAGAAATAGAGGAAGACCGAGGAAAACGTGGCACGATCAAATAAATCAATTATTGAATGTCGGCCATGAGAGGAGTCAGAGAAATCGACGCGCGTGCATGACACGATGTATGAATGTTGAGGAAGCGAGAGAAATATGTCAGGAAAGAAAAGTTTGGCAGTCCATTCTTTCTGCCTACCCCTTCGGGGAGACGGCATGATGGTTAGTTAGTTAGTTAGTTAGTTTCTTGAACCATTTTAACCACCCTACCTATTTGAACATACGTGATACATTCACTTTGGCTGTACCATTCTACGATATCCCGTATCACGTACGGGCTTGAGAAAAAGTAATGTACCTAAAATGTACAAAGTTTTAGGGATACGTGTGCCATCAAAACTTGAGCACAAGTCTTCATAAATATAATAGTTTTACAAGGGGCAGGCCAAGTGTGCGGCCGAGTATTTGACATTTCGTAATTTAAAAAAATAAAATTAGTATATTATTAAATTTCATTAATAAAAAGCCTGCTTGTTTTTTGCACGTTTCTTGGAAAATAACCCAAAGGTAGGGCAGTTAAAATACCCCATTATCTAATCATTAGTTCCTACTTAAAGAATTATTTTATCAAGTCTTTAGTTTGTCATATTTTTTTACATGTCAACATTTATGAATTCAGTTCATATTATAATTGTTTAATTAAAATTACGTATTATTTTTTTGTAATGTGACAAATTGAATTAGTTATAATTCCAATCAATAGATGGTGTATGTGTGTGCTTTTTGGCAACATTAGAGAATATTGAATTCAATAAATGATATTTTCTTCTAATACATATTTTGTCCCATAGATGTCAGTGCCAAAAAAGCCTACTTGCATTCAAATTTGGAACCCTTTTTATACTTTTGGGTACATTTTTTCATTTGATGGTCTTATATTATGATATTAACGCAAACAAAATAAAAATATTTTGAAGTGTGGCATTGTAAAAGGTAATTTAAAACACTGTTTTTACACCACGTTATTGTTTTTTTTTTAATTAACCGGTTTCGTTTCCGCCGGAGCTCTGGATCTCTGCAATGCTGGATGTAGAACTCTTCAAATAGTCTCAATTTCCTTCTATCCTTTGCGACTCGTATCCATCCTCTTCCCCTGATTGTAATTATGTTGTTAATCTATATTTTCTGGAGTCAACCGATGCCTCTTTTTCCTGGTCTCCACGTCAAGACTCTGGGTGCCCATCTATTCTTTCTCTCTTCTTCTCTGGTTTCAATCCTGGGATTGGTTTGCAGAAATTTCCTCTATTCTTCTCTTCCATTCTTCCCTGTCTTGTGCGGCTCTTTGGAAATCTGCATATGATAAGCAGCGCACGTCCACCAACAGGTCCTCTGGGTACTCTCGGCGTGGGCGTCCCCTAGAGTTTGTCCCCTCGGTCATACCCTCCATTATGGCATGCAAGAGACCTTCTTGACGTATTACATGGCCGATCCATCTTGCACGCCTTTCGGACAAGGTCCTGAACAGGTGCCTTCCTCCTTCGATTCCTTGAAGAACTTCCTCATTCGTGATGTGGTCTCTCCAGGAAATTTCTAATAGTCTTCTATAGCTTATCTCTTTCGGATAGGCACCATGTCTCGCAGCCGTACATCAAGACACTCCATACATAGGTCTTGATGAGGAGTATTCTCAGTTTTAGGTCTATATTATTTGATTATATTATTTTCGACCTTTTATTAAATGCAAGCCTAGCCTGATGTATACGGCTGTCGACCTCGCTCTTAGACTGACCGTCCCATGTTATTTTGCTCCCGAGGTAGACAAACTCCTTGGTGTTCTTTAGTCTTTCTCTGTCTGGCGACATTTCCTGCCTATTTCCACTTTTGTTTAGCAACACATTCCATCAAATCAACGAGCTTTGTCCTGTTTCTGATTACAGTATTGGGTATTTTGTTCATGTATGCCAAGCATTTGTCTATCCATAGCCCGTTGAGAACATTTCAGCTTGTGTGTGGTATTGGCTGTAAATAGCATAGTTTCCAGTCCTCAAATAGTCACCAGGAGAAGGCATGCATTCTCTTAATGGTTACTTATTACTATTCTATATACTCTATGCTGGATATACTATACTATATACGTTTCTTGTGCCGACCCTTATGAATGAAAGTTAAGAATGGAACTGGCAAAAAGAATGAAAGTAGAATAAATGCAGTAGAAATGAGATCTCTAAGACGAATGTGCAGTAAATCTCTATATGATAGAGTGTCAAATGCAAATATAAGAGATAAACTTAAGGCGTTAACATTTTGGAATTCCAAAATGCCGAATTTTTATGAATTAATACACTGTTTTTTCACTTTTGAGTATATTTTTCTCGACATGTTTCCAAGGCTTACACCTTCATCATCAGGAGAATGATATAAACTGACAGTTTATATCATTCTCCCGATGATGAAGGTGTAATCCCTCGAAACGTGTCGAGAAAATAAACTCAAAAGTGGAAAAAACAGTGTATTAATTCATAAAAATTCGGCAAATATAATAAGTGAATGTGGTGCGAATGAAAGTGTTATGAACAAAATAATGTAAGGGTCGTTAAGATAGTTTGGACACATGGAAAGAATGAGTGAAGACAGAATGGTGAAGAAGGTATATGTAAGCGACGTGAACGTAGCTAGAAATAGAGGAAGACCGAGACAAACGAGGCACAATCAAATATTAATTTTCGGTTACTCGAGGAGTCTGAGAAATCGACGTGCGTGCATGACAAAATGTATGAATGTTGAGGAAGCAAGAGAAGTATGTCAGGACAGAACAGTGTGGCGGTCCATTCTTTCTGCCTACCCCTCCGGAGAGATGGCGTGATGGTTAGTTAGTTCGTAGTAATTTCACATAAGACGTATCTATCAGGTACAGATATAGCGTGCGTGTGCAATCGTGTGTAATCGACGTGCGTGTATGGTACGATGTATGAATGTAGAGGAAGCCAGAGATGTATGCCAGGACAGAGCATTGTGGCGATCCATCCTCTCTGCCTACCCCTCCGGGGAAATGGCGTGATGGTTAGTTAGTTAGTTAGTTTTTACGATTATGTCAAAATATTACATTATGTATGGAAGCGAAGCATGGAACTGGCAAAAGAAGGATGAAAGTAGAATAAATGCAGAAGAAATGAGATCTCTTAGACGAATCTGTCGATACTCTGTGTATGATAGAGTGTCGAATGAAAATATAAGAAGTGAATGCGGTGCGAATGATGGTGTCATGAACAAAATAATGAAAGGATCATTAAGATGGTTTGGACATATGGAAAGTATGAATGAAGAAAGAATGGTAAAAAAATTATATGTTAATGATGTAAATGGAACCAGAAATAGAGGAAGACCGAAGAAAACGTGGCACGATCAAATAAATCAAATATTGAATGTCGACCATGTGAGGAGTCAGAGAAATCGACGCGCGTGCATGACACGATGTATGAATGTTGAGGAAGCAACAGAAATATGTCTGGAAAGAAAAGTGTGGCAGTCCATTCTTTCATGATTGACGGCATGATGTTTAGTTGATTAGTAGTAATTTCACATAAGACATAATCTCTCAGGTACAGATATAGCTGTTATCTACATATAATGTAAGATTATGTCAAAAAGATTGCATTATTATTTTCATGTTAAATTGTTATGAAACTCTTGTGAAATCAATACATCTGATTTGATTTGGAGTTTTACATAGTTCAAAGTATAATGTATTAAATTTAAGATTATGTTCCCTGTTCGGCTAAGCCTTTTATTTATGTAAATATTGCAATAAATTGTAAATTTGTTTATTAGCTTCGTCTATCGGCGTAATAAAAACATAGAAAAAAATTGTGTTTTAATTCTGTAACACGCGATAACAGCGACAGCGCCGACATCGATTGTTCTTTGCTCCGTCACGCAGAACCAACCTCCCTGTGGTGATGCCATTAGGAAGAGCAATTCGGACGTTGAATCTAATCGTCTTGGATTTGGACATTTTCAGTGTCAGTGAGGCAGTATTCATAAAAAAAAAATTTCGTCGACTATAATGATATGTACGTTATGATATGTACGATGAGTCACTAATATAAGGTTCCCACCACCACCCGAGACTGTTATAGGACGCAGCGACGCCCTTTCGTCAGTCTCGCTGCACTATCTAGGCCTGTTCCTTGTCCATCCGGGACTTACGTTCATTTAATTTAGCCTTTTCTTGTCATCAATCAAAAGGGTGACAGACCACATTTAATCTATTATTTTAACCTTATATATCTCCCGCGCGGCCTCACATCTCTTTATTATGAAATAAAATCAGAAGTAAATATTATATAAAGCACCCCTTAAATTAGTAAAAAAAAAAAAACACATTAAAATGATATAAAACACACATTAATTCACAATACACAATAGGACAAATATATAACAAACTAAATTTTAAAACTCATTAAAATTTTAAATTTTAATGAGTCACTAAATTTTAATGAGTCATTGGTCTTTACCAAATGCAATTGCAGTGCGTGTTTTTTTTTGTTCGCGCCAAGCGGGTGATCACAAGCCATCTGCGTAAAGACGCCAACCTAGCCTCTGACCCTGGCACTTCGGTGTGTCCGTACCCTAAATATATTTAAAAAGTTAAATAAATTTTGTATATTTTTTTTGCTTTGATTTTCAAAGGTCGCAAGTGTTTAAAGAACAGAAAAAATGAACTGACTTCGCTAATTCTACTACACGACTTGATAAAACTAAATTTAGAATATGTGCATTGCACCAAATATAAATCGCCTTTGGACAAAACTTGTATGCCGGATCCGTCATAACTTTGAGCAACTATTTGTTTTTGTTCCACTAGCGATGGTTTGTGTAACTTAATAGGTAGATGGGAATGTGGAGTGTAGCGAAGCACAATAATATGTATGAAATTCCTGTATCCTATAAAAATATTATCTTCTTCTTTTTGTCCTGTCACACCTCCGTGGTGCATAGGGCCTCAAGGAACCTTCTCCATCCGACTCTATCGCATGCCTGATGCCTAACATCATCCCAAGTGAGGCCTGCCGCCTTAACCTCGTCCTGCAGGGTTCTTCTCCAGGTGGCTCTAGGTCTGCCTCGCTTTCTCTTTCCCCTCATAGGGGACCAGGCTAGTGCACCCTGAGCGATGCAGGCTGGGTTCCGTCTCAGAGTGTGACCGATCCACTGCCATTTGCGTCTAGCGACTTGTTCTATAATTGGCTTTTCGCCTGCCATGGTCCAAATAACGACATTTGACACTGTTTGGGGCCAATAGATTTTGAATATTGAGCGAAGGCACCTATTTATAAACACCTGGAGTTTACTAATAACGTCTGCGGTAGACTTCCAAGTCTCACATCCGTACAGCAGTACGCTTTTAACGCTATTATAAAAATATTATAGATTTTTCGAAATAAAAGAGTAATTTGTAATCATTTTCACAGATTTTTATTAAACTATCAAAATAATAAAATGGCGTCTGCACGATATTTCTCTGTAGGTAAAAAACCCCTTTCTAAGGTCCACGCTTGAAAACGAGCTCACGATCTTTTCGGCCTGGAACAACAAATGAACACATTTCTTATTATTGTTTCTTGAACAATGTTGTAAAACTCCTGTTTTCTAGAAGTATTGTTACCACTACACGTGCGTGCAATGACACAATGTATGGATGTTGAGAAAAAGGAGTATATCAGGAAGGAACATTGAAGTGGTCCATTCTTTTTAACCACCCTACCTATTTGAACGTACGTGATACGTTCACTTTGACTGTACCATTCTGCGCTATCCCGTATCACGTACGCGCTTGAGAAAAAGTAATGTACCTAAAATGTACAAACTGTTGTGTATACGCGCGTGTGCCAACAACACTTGAGTACAAGTCTTCATAAATATGATAGTTTTTACAAGGGGCAGGCGAAGTTTGCGGCCGAGTATTTGACGTTTCGTAATTTGAAAAAACTATTTGATATATAATATAATTAAATTTCATTAATAAAAAATCACTAATATGAATTATTTAGTATGGATTTTTATACCACTGAAATACGACTTTTTTGAAACAAAGATTACATATAATAATTCAATCGCATTGTTTCCCTGGAGGGGTAGGCAACAAGATTGAACCGCCACACTGTTCTTTCCTGACATGCTTCAACATTACTCAACATTCATACATCGTATCATGCACGTACATCAATTTCTCCGACTCCTCACGTGGCCGACATTCAATACTCGTATATTTTATGATTTATTTCATCGTCTCACGTTTTCCTCGATGTTCCACTATCGCTAGTTCCGTTTACATCATTGACGGTTCACGGTTCCATCAATGCATTTTATTTTAGCGCTGAAGCGTCTGAAATATAGCGAATCAAATAAAAAATATTCTATTTCGCAGACATGTTTTGGTTATGACACAACCTTTTTCTTCTACTACTTTTCAAATCAATCAAATCAAATCAAATCTGTTTATTTTCTCAAAAGATATTACAAACAAGTATTATAGTTCAAGACATCTATTGAGAACAGGTAAAATATAATAAATATATAATACCAGGAACGCATGAGAGATGGTTCGACATTAGGAATACAAGATACTCTCCAAAGTCAAGAGTATTTGTCTTCTGAACGTACTTTCACAAATATGAAAGACATCGATCTCCGAAGCGATTATGTTCAGCAGTTTGATTGCTATCCCCACCGGCATCACCAAAAGCAGGTTGGTTCTGCATGCTGGGAGATAAAACAGTCTGTCCTGACGCTGTCGAAGATAACCATCCGAATCATAAAGATGGATAGCCTCCAAGATGACGGAATTCTCAAAGAATATCCTGATAAGTCTGAAGAAATGGGTAAGTGTGCACCCATCCCTTCTTATCTGTAAACTATTGGTCCCCAGCATGCCCAAGAAGAATGCAGTTCGTATAAAACGGAGACCACCAGACCACACAGTAAATAGAGCTTTGTCTGTGAATCTTTCTCGTCAACCATCCAGAGGAAGACCTAGGAACACGTGGATGATTCAGTGCAATAGCGTCTTGCAGAGAAATGGTTTAAGTGAAGGCGATACTCAGAACCGTAAGAAATCCATCCTGAGATCGAGAAGAGCCGGCTCCAACAGTCAACACAGACACTGAGTTGGGATAGCGCCAGGAAGAATAAGAATATTATTTTGTTTGTAACACTTTTATTCGCACTGCAGCTATGTACTTCTTATACTATCATTCGTCACTATCATACACAGATTTTCCTCACATTCAAGAAGGATCTCATTTCTACTGTATTTATTCTACT
The DNA here is from genome assembly GCA_022606425.2 of Lepidostoma basale. Classification (NCBI taxonomy): domain Eukaryota; kingdom Metazoa; phylum Arthropoda; class Insecta; order Trichoptera; family Lepidostomatidae; genus Lepidostoma; species Lepidostoma basale. The sequence goes on along the minus strand of JAHDVF020001590.1, from coordinate 157,420 downwards.
ATCATAATTATTTTGCCAGTTCCATGCTTCACTTCCATACATAAGGGTCGGTACAAAAATACCATTGTTACCTAGTGGCGGTACTCCCATAGAAGCCCAGAAGCCCGGCTTGCTTAAGAAATTTTTGAATCAAAACCTCTTCTGGCTTACAGGGGTTCATTTCTTGTGGCTATTCTTCTTACGTCTGATGGGAACATTGTTGAAAGGTGATTCGGAGGGTTGTTGGTTTATGCGGGGGCATGATTACTTAGGTTTTGGGGTTTTCATTTAAAATTTCTTAAGCAAGCCGGGCTTCTGAGTGGCAGTGGAGTACCGCCACTGTTGTTACCATTAATATCATTTTAGCTTTTTTGGATAGGCTTGACAACTTTGATTGCACCATTCACTTTAAAACGTCGGTAATGTTATAATGAGAAACAAATCAAATATTGGACTTGAAGTTAAGTTTATTCCCGATTCAACACATCAAAGCTGCCGCAATTTCAAGACGTTTATCCTTCTTCTTGTGTTATTTCAGATTTTCCTAACGTAGATTCCATTTTATTAAGCCGCGAGATTTTGTTATCTACTACTTTTGCATACCATCTGGAAAATCTCGCCACTTACTTTGAACCAGGGAAAAGGATATCAATGATCCTCCAGAATGGAGCCTCGATGAAGAGATGAAGCAGCAAGGATGCCAGATAGGAATAGATCGTTATTATCGCCACCTCGCCAATCTTAAAGAAATGTTTGAATTAGTGCGACAAATTAGGATAATATATATATATATATATATATATATATATATATATATATATATATATATATATATATATATATATATATATATATATATATATATATATATATATATATATATATATATATATATATATAACTAACTAACTAACTAACCATCACGCCGTCTCCCCGAAGGGGTAGGCAGAAAGAATGGACTGCCACACCTTTCTTTCCTGACATATTTCTCTCGCTTCCTCAACATTCATACATCGTGTCATGCACGCGCGTCGATTTCTCTGACTCCTCACATGGCCGACATTCAATATTTATATATATATATATATATATATATATATATATATATATATATATATATATATATATATATATATATATATATATATATATATATATATATATATATATATATATATATATATACTATATATATATATATATATATATATATATATATATATATATGTATATATATATATATATATATATATATATATATATATATATATATATATATATATATATATATATATATATATATATATATATATATATATATATATATATATACGATAATAAATACTGAGTACACAGCAGATTGATTGCCAAATGAGTTTTTTTTACAAAGAGACGATTTTACGACCTTCGTGCCCGGGCGGTAAGTGCTTTGACTGCCACCTCGAAGGCCCCGGGTTCATTCCCGGCAATGACAGTGTGATTGTCACACTGTCTTCAGTCTGGTGTAGAATTCACGTGGCAATAAAATGGCGATAAATTAGCTACCTATCACATGTCATAAGAATCAATATGATATTTATACCCTTTAAATGGATTTGTAATGATGTAAAGAGCGATTTAACAAAGTAATAATAACAATTATTATAATTTAAAAACAATAGGTTTATAATATGGTGTAAAGAAAGCAAACGAAGCTAATATGGGAGAGAATTTTGAAGTGGTCGGGTGTCATACATACGCCAAGTTTTATAACCTCGCCGCTAACGTAATAACCTTTACTCACCATTTGAACAATGTTGAAGTAGTATGAAGTCCTCTGATTACCAAAATAAAGATACTCCCCTGTGACGTGTATCAAGACCACCCCGTATGTCAAATTTCCCAGGGGAACCCAGGCGGACCAGCTTAGGAAAGACGTCACAACAGCTGGGAATGCGAAAAGAAGTTAGTTATTAATATGCACATAAAAGTAATCCATTTTGGTATTTGAAATTTCATGGCCTGACCTCCCCAGAGAAGTAAGGTCACAGGTGGATAGGGCTGCAGCAGTTGCAGGCTGTCTGAAAGATGTCATATGGAGAAACAAGGACATGAGGACTGACAGCAACGTACGCATCTATAAGACCTGTGTGCGACCAATCCTCACATATGGCATTGAATCGAGGGCAAACACTGTCAAGACAAAGAGCATGCTCAGGACAACCGAGATGAAAACGCTCCGCGCTATAGCTACGAAGAGGGGGGTCTTCCTAGTCGGCGTTGTCCGTTTGGCGTTCCATGGAGAGCTATGTGTGGTATTCTATTTGAGCTCATCCTTTCTACGTGTTGATGCCAGTATCGCCGTCTTTGACGTCCCCATCTGACCACATCTTCGACCTCGCAGATTTCTCGGATTGCTGTATTCCTAACTCGATCACGTAGGGTTTTGCCAGCTATAGCGCGGAGTGTGTCGGTTGTCCTGTGCATGCTCTTTGGCTTGACAGTGTCTGCCCTCGATTCAATGCCATATGTGAGGATTGGATTTATAGCATTTATAAGACCTGTGTGCGACCAATCCTCACATATGCCATCTACTGATATATACAATTTTGTTAGGCTTACACGAGTATATGAAATGAAAACCATTACGCTGATTGGTTTGTTTTGAATTAGTTCAACCAATTTTAAAAAGATTTTACATTTTTATTTATTTTCATTATAAAGAAATAATCAGAATTACGATATTATAATAGAACTACTTGTACATTCGTGTTTTCCTGTTTTATCGATGTTCTGTTTAGACAAACTGCCCGCAATAATAATTTGTTAACAAACCGAGCTAAGATACCTTAGACCTAATGCAAAAGCGAAGAGATTCTTGTCTTAAAAAGAATATAAACTTTGAAGCTTAGAGGAATCTAAATCACAGGATCTCAAAAACATTGGCAAATCTACATCTACATCTACATCTACATCTACATCTACATCTAAATAAAACGCAATCTGGGTTGTGTGTGTCTCCTTCTTTCTCGGTGATTCCTCAACAGGTCCTTCTAAAATTTGGAGAATGGACTAAGTGGAATTCAGCGGTCGTCATAGGCATATTTTTGTTATTAATCGAGCTCTAATTAACTTTATAAATTAATCAATTAATTGAAAATTTTCGTACTGCAAACGAATATAGACCTTAATGTTCGTATCACCTGAGTATCAATCTTTTGAGTCTATATTCGTTTGACATGGTCTGGATAGAATTCAGTCTCCATGTAATTTTGTGTACTGGCAACAATGTGTTTTGCTTTCTGACAGTCCAATATATTGCGATGTATAATACTTAATACGTTTTACTTATTACGTACTAAAATAATTGGTTATTTAATTGGTACAGTCTATTTTATTGGCCATATTTTAATGTACATTAATGCAGACAGGTAATTATGCTTCCAAATTTTGGCGAGTATAATTTTTACGCGTCATTTTGAGGTTATGAACGAAATTTTATTTTTTCGTGTGGCTGAAACTTATTCGTTTCTCTTACGTTCGACGGTGATTACTAAATGATATTCGTTTTCTAGAATTCTAGCCGTTCGATTGGTCACGTGGTGTCTGAACTGTCAATACGTCGTAATATTTTGTAAGTATATTATCTATGTAATTTTAGGTTATGAAGTTTCTGGGATTAAAAATATTCAATGATAATTAAATTGCTTTCAGGTTATTTCAAAGGATGATAGCGAAAATATAAAATATTGGACGTCGAAGCTCTACAAGAATATGAAGAAACTACACCACTGGCAGAATTTTGAATGGTATTGCGCTATTTTATTAATGTTATTTAATTATTATGATTTTAATTAGTTATTTAAAATTTGTATTTGTTGAATATATATTGGGTTTATTTATGTACTCGAATTTAGCAATAGCGAAGCGTTGCCGGGTCAGCTAGTATATAATATAAAAAGAAGTTTAGCGAGACGTATATGAAAGAAATTACAACATTTTTGAATGTATGCAAATACTTGTAGACGAATACTGAATTTTACCCATTGCGGTTTATCAATTCAAGGATTAATTGTATCTCAATAGAGACGAAGATACAAATTGGAAACAGAATGCTTAATGCTTATCCAATCTTCATAGATGGCGCTAGTGTGTAGATTGATACTAACGTGTGAAGTTTGTGTTACATATTAACATATATACCTTCAACTTCCAAAAATTTGTCAGACATGGTGGTCGTAAGAGAGGTGGAATGGGGAATGTTATATTATATAAAGCGTGCGCTTAACCCAACCAATGACAGGTCATAAATCCTGTAAACACCTCGATCACCATATTCTGTTTCCAATTTGCATCTTCGTCTCTATTGAGATACAATTAATCCTCGAATAAAAGAAATTATCGAGAATATCAAAAGCTCTAAAAAAAGAATGACGATTGGTTATAGAAAAATAACAAATATGGCAGACAAACAAGAGAATGGCAGCATATGGTAATCTAAAGAAGTTCTTCGATATCAACATTCCCCAAAGTCTGAAACGAAGAGCCATGCTACCATATATGTAAGACTCTCAGACCGAATAAGAAATACAGGAATACCTAGAAACGGATGCCTTCGAAAGGGTAGCTAAACTCAAATGGTCATTTACAGCATATGTTGCCAGACTGGTAGACCAAAGATGGACCAGAAAGGTAGTGAAGTAGAGACCCCCTGAAGATATATGAATCAGAGGAAGACCCTCCATAGAATAGTGGACTGATAGTGAATAGTGGACTGGATGTAGAAGGCACAAGTTAGGAATAAGATGTATAGGGAAGTCTACGAGTCCAGCAGTGGACGACATCTAAGTCGACGACAGTAAGTCTGTTTTATACGAGTTTGGATGCATTCCACAAAGCGTAATGTCATCCAGCGGGTTTCCGAAGGTTTCCTAACACCCGCTGTTCTAGAGCCAAACATGTCTAACTCACGGACTTGTCCCAGCGTGCAGCAGAGTATGATGACGGTTGTGGCCAGGGCCCAGACGTGCTTCTGGAGGCCCGTGACCAGGCCCGCCCGCAAGGCAGACATGTCTTCCAAATTTGTAAATGTCCCCAAGTACCGCACGTATATTATCCCGAGCAGGACTGCAGCAGCTGCCACTGTCGCCGATATGGATATTTTCTGTATAAACAACACTTAAACTTATCAAAATAGTACTGTTCTTAGTATAAGTCATTGTAAATCTTCTTCTTCAGCCTTCTTTCTGCTGGATATAGGCCGCTTCCATTTTCTTCCACTCGTCCCTGTCTAATCCCTTCCGCATCCTGGTCATTATAGCTATTCCGGCTATCGTGTATATATATATATATATATATATATATATATATATAACAACTTATATATATATATATATATATATATATATATATATATGCCTGCTATATACTGCTATGCTATATATATATATATATATATATATATATATATATACTCTTTATATATATATATATATATACATATATATATATATATATATATATGTATGTATGTATAATATGTATGTATATATATATATGTATATGTATATATGTATATATGTATATATATATGTATATGTAATATGTATGTAGCAACAATAGCATAGCATAATAACTTAATAATATAATATATGTATGTAATAATAATAATGTGTAGCATATATATATATATATATATATATATATGTATATATATATATATATATATATATATAACTGCATATATATATACACTATATATAGTATATATATATATATATATATATATATATATATATATAATACATATATATATATATATATATATATGCTATATATATATATATATACAGTCTCTGCAACGATAGCGTGAATGGTGAAAACTTGGAGCAAGTAGTTGAGTTTGTGTATTTAGGTAGCATGTTTACAAGAGATGGGAGAGTGGAGGGATATTGAAAGAAGGGTTGGGGCAGGCAACAAAGTGAATGAATGAAAAGTTGTCATCGCAAACAAAAACCTATCAAAAAAGCTAGAATATGGCAGTGCACAATGGTGATTTGCTACGACCCTTATGTATGGGGAAGCAGAAGCATGGAAACTGGCAAAGCGAAGGATGAAAGTAGAATAAATGCAGTAGAAATGAGATTCTTAGACGAATGTGTGGATATTCTGTGTATGATAGAGTGTCGAAATAGAAAATATAAGTGAATGCGGTGCGAATGATGGTGTGTGAACAAAATAATAGAAGAAAGGATCATTAAGATGGTTTGGACATATGGAAAGAATGAATGAAGAAAGAATGGTAAAAAAATTATATGTTAATGATGCAAATGGTACCAAAAATAGAGGAAGACCAAGGAAAACGTGGCACGATCAAATAAATCAAATATTGAATGTCGGCCATGTGGAGGAGGAGAAATCGGGACGCGCGTGCATGACACGATAAGGAAATGGTATTGAGAAGCAGAGAATATGTCAGGAAAGAAAGTGTGGCAGTCCATTCTTTCTGCCTACCCCTTCGGGGAGACGGCGTGATGGTTAGTTAGTTGGTTACATATATATATATATATATATATATATATATATATATATATATATATAATATATATATATATATATGTATATATAACAACAATAATATATACATATATATGTACATATATATATATATATATATATGTATATATATATATAACATATATATATATATATATATATATATATATATATAGCAACCATATATATATATAGCAACATATATATATATATGTCAACAACAACAACAACAACATATATATCTTGCTGCTGCTGCTGCTGTATATATGCTGCTGCTGTATATATATATATATATATATATATGTATATATATATATATATATATAACACTGCTCTGCTATATATATAACTAACAAAAAGACAAAGATCGCCTGCACACCTAAAACTATAACACAAGTAACTTCTTTAAACTATTAGGATATATTTTGACGGGTCGCGCGTTCTTGTCAAATTGAGAATATCACATACCATGGACAGAGACTTGCTGGTGGATTTCTCCCGCTTGACCAGGAGGTATCCGGCAAGCAGTCCTACGAGGTATGGACCAGCTCTGGTGTGGCCCGGAGCATAAATATATTCGAAATATTTGTTTTCCGTGACTGTAGTTGGATCTAGAATACTAATAACATAAAAACATAATATTAAATTTGAGAAATTCATAAATACATTGAAAATGAAATATATTCATGTCCAATTTTTGATATATTCCCATAACTCAGCAATCAAAATCAGTCCGGCTGGTTTCGCTACATGTAATGGGATTTGAACTGCATAAGCAAGGGGATCGGTTATTACAGATATTGTTACTGTTACTTGCTCTATATTTATTGCTTTTAATAATCCAGACGAGACGAAGTTATACGCGATGACGGCTGGAACCAGAATGGACGCCAGCAGCAAGGCACCCAGGTACAGCAACCCAGCCTTGGGCCAGGAGCGAAGGAGCCACAGCACGGAGAGTGACAGCAGGAAGAACTGGAAGTCACACCCCAAGTACCAGGAGACGGATATACACTACAACATTAAATCAAATCAAATCAATTTATTAACTCAAAAGAAATTACAAACAGGAAAATGTTTAAGGCATCTATTAAGTACAGGTAAAATATTATAAAAATACAACAAAGTACCAGGAACGCATTAGAGATGGTTCGACATTAGGAAGACATGATACTTTCTAAAGTCAAGCGTATTTGTCCCCTGAACGCACCTTCACTAATATAAAAGACGTCGATCTCCGAGGAGACCGCGTTCAGCAGATTAATTACTCTTCCCACCGAGGCAGATTGGTTCTGGTGACGCCGGTTGGTAAAACAATCTGTGCTGTCGCTGTCGGAGAAATCTATCAGGGACAAAAAGACCAACACCCTCTAGCACGGCCGAGTTCTCGAAATATCCCCTGATTAATTTAAAGAAATGGGTTTTGAGATACCCATCTCTTCGAAGCTGTAAAGAATTGGTTCCGAGAATTACTAAAAGAAATGCCGTGGGATAGAGCCACGGATAACTACCATACTCCCTCATGTAGAGATACCTCAAAAAAAATTTCTGAACTCTCTCCAGCATAACGGAATATCTTGCATCGTGAGGACTCCACATCACAGAACCACTTTCGAGTCTGCTCCAAACCAACGCGTTGTATAGGACTCTGAGCACATTGGGATTTCTGAAAACTCTTCCGGTCCGAATGATGAAGCCCAACATCCTCAGTGCAATCTCACAAATCCTCTCGATATGTGCACGAAAAGTCAGCGTACTCTCATAAATGATCCCGAGATCCTTCATCGTAGATACGTGTGTTAGTTGCTGGTTGTTCATTGTGTATCTATGATACACAGTTCTCAATGCTCTAGTAAACGATAGCATAGCGCACTTAGAGACATTGAAGTGCATTTTATTACTGTGACTCCAGTTAACAATATTATCAATGTCCGACTGGAGGCGAAGACAGTCGTCAGGATTGATAATTTCTAGGAATGATTTCAGATCATCTGCAAATAAAAGAAATCGCGAGAAGTTTATCACCTTCGCAATATCATTTATGAAGATGGTGAAGAGGAGTGGCCCTAGGTTTGAACCTTGTGGTACCCCTGAATTTACAAGAAAAGGTTCCGATTGAAAAATTCCGTATGAGACGAATTGTTTTCTCCCCTCGAGGTTACTAATAAAACACATAATCAACTGAGAAGAGAATCCAATTTGAGATAGTTTTGCTATCAGAATGTCGTGGTTCACAGTATCAAAGGCCTTTGAGAAACCATTATATGAACAGTCAACTTGGTGACCATTATCCAAGGCTCTTGTTATGTATTCTGTGAATACCATGAGATTAGTTTCAGGAGAGCGCCCCTTCCCGAATCCATGTTGTTCTGTTATAATATGGGGGTGACTTTGGGAGATATACATTTGTGCAAAATAGATTCAAATAGCTTAGCTGGAGCCGACATTAGCATATATTGTACGTACATCATCGTAAGAGGTAATTAAAATTTCAACAGTAGTTATTGTTATTAGGAGCCTTGAATTAGGTGACACATTTCAAGTATCTGGGATCAATTATTTGAAGTGACGGCACAGTAGATGCCGACATCACCAACGAGATAAATACAACTAAGCGTTTTAAAAATATTATAAATTAAAAATAAATAAGCATTTCTTATTACCAAATTTTGAATGTTGACGTAATTATTGACCATGAGCAGGTTGGTCCACCAGTTGATCTCGCAGTTTTTAGCGATAGGCAACATGTACGCTTTCCAGAACGGCCCCGATCCCAGAATGGGGAGTACGCTGGCGCTGAACAAGATCGTCATGATGTACGCGGGAAACAGCCTGCAACACAGTGGCTGACTTGTAAAAAATAAGGTAAGTCTTAAAGAAAATGTTAAGCTAAGCAAGAGAAGCGAATAGTCGAATGCAGACAATAATCATGTCAATATTATCAGAGCAATTGGTATTTGATTTACTTCTCTCTACGTAAGCAAATAAGATAACATTAAGGAAGTGGCTAGAGTTCAATGGCACAGAGTGGCGAGTAATAGAGAGTCGTAAAAGTCGGTAAGGAAGGCCTTTGTTCACCACTCAACGATTAATGGCTGATGATGAAAATAAATCGATAAGCACCTGCTGTATCTGCCAAATATCAGTCGAGGGAAGTTCAGAGGAGACCCTGGCTCCTTCTTCAACAGGTTGTATGATGTGAGAATGGCGCTCATCACGAAAAAGTTCTCCACCATGAACTCGCCGGCGAAAAGAATTAGCCAATTGTAGGTCATTTTAAACTGAAAATTACATCGGCTTTATATACAAATAATGAAATGCACTGCGCTAGCCCTGCACCCCAAGGCAGACGACCCCCGGGCATACAGAGGAGGCCAATTTCTCTTGAGAGACTGGCCACCAGGCCTACATTAATCTTATACATATCAGCATACTTTCTCCAAGTTATTCCGGTTAACGACGGTTGTGCTGCACACGGTCATGTTGTGGTGGGCCAAAATTATTAACAGTATCCCGATCACTTTCAATCCGTTCAGTACAGCCAACTCTCCGGACCCTCCGTGATGACTCAACTTCTGCATGTTGACTATTAGGGAAAGGGCCTTCACTACCCGGGGACACTTGCCATCTGAAAACACATTATTCTTAGAAGACCATCACAGTTCGTCGCCTGAAGTTAATAAAACATTAAAAGATATTACCAGCGTTCGTCTTGCGCCTCGTGATCCAGTCGTAGAAGGTGGCTACAGTCACAGCAACCACAGACAGGCCGCAGATGGCACTGGAACCATATTCATAATTATATTTAACATGCACGCTTATCTGAAAGATATTTGAATGGAAAATCAGCTTTACTCACAAGAAAACGGTGGAACCAGATCCTAAAAACTTTGAATTGGCTTCATCAGATTTTTGACACTGAGAGGATGAAGGGATCACAGCTCGGACTTCATGCCTGACGGTCTCCGGGTTCTCGTTAGCCGCGTGGATCCTCAGGGACTCGTTGTGAAAGTGATCTTGCAGGAGGGTGGACAGCTCCGTGTGCTCGCAGCTCGCAGGAGCGCACACCCCCCAATAAGCCAGGATTGCGTTTTGTGTGTATTTGTGATTCGATATCTAAAATACAAGATGGAGTTAACCAAAGAGTTGACCTTAAAAAGCAGAAAACGAACTTCTCGATAGCAGTAAATCTACAAACGTATAGCGGATTGTAAGCAGACGCTTGTGGGTGAACATCGTCCGGATAGTCAGTGCGCGGGAAGGACTCTAGGGATGTGACCACGGTGCAGTACTGCCGAGGCATCCCGCGGCTCCTGTCCGCGGGTCTCTGCTCCCCGACACACTCCTCCCAGTTCCCGTACTGGCCCTGGTTCCCCTGCAGCAGTCCTATAGGGGCTCTCGCACTCGCGTCCCACACTGTACACAACACACAGCATTCAAATCAAATCAGTTTATTTCATCAATAGACATTACAACATTAATTTTTAAGGCATCAATTGAGAACAGGTAAAATAATATTAGGTTGGGTAAAAAGTAACTTTGTATTTCGCGCTCTTTTTTTTTCAACTGAGTATATCTCGTTCATTATTGGTCACATCGGATCATACGATATGACGTTGTAAAGGTGTGAGTGTATACTACAAACGTTTATTTGATTGTATAGCGCTTGGTCGGTTCAATCGTGAATTATCGTGCGTCGAGTATGTAGGCCTCAAAGGAAGAAATTTGGCATATTTTACATTTTTACTACCTGAAAATTTGCGATGTATACGGGGCCGATTCTCTTTCATTTCGTGCTGCACAACAGTGGTTCGAGCGATTTCTTTCTGGTGTAGTGGAGGTGAATGATGCACCACGCTCTGGCAGGCCCGTCGTCGAAAATGGCGATAAAATCATGGAAAATATCGAGATAGACCGTCGTGTTAGCAGTTGTTGCATCGCCCAAGACCTGAATATCGATCATAAAACCGTTTTGAACCATTTGCAGAAAGCTGCATTAAAAAAAAGCTCGATGTTTGGGTGCCACAAGAGCTGACGCAAAAAAAAACTCATGGACCGAATTTCCATCTGCGAATCGCTACAAAATCGACCCATTTCTGAAGCGGGTGTTAACTGGTGACGAAAAATGGGTCACTTAAGACAATGTCAAGCTACAGAGATCGTGTTCGAAGCGGCCCAGACTGTGACCAAGCCAGGACTGACGACCAGGAAGGTGTTGCTGTGTGTTTGGTGGGATTGGCAGGGAATACTCTACTATGAGCTGCTACCCTATGGCCAAACGCTTAATTTTGCCCTCTACTGTGAACAACTCGACCATTTGAAGCTGGCGATCGAACAGAAACGGCCAGCATTGGTGAATAGGAGAGGAATCGTTTTTCATCAGGCCAACGCCAGGCCGCACACATCTTTGATGATGCGCCAGAAGCTCCGGGAGCTCAGATGGAAAGTTCTTATGCATCCACCCTATATTCCGGACCTGGCACCAAGTGACTACTACCTGTTCCTATTTATGGCCAACGCGCTTGGGGTACAAATTTGGTCTCAATAGAGGCCTGTGAAAATTGGTTGTCCATGTGAGTTTTTTGCCAATAGGGACAAGGGCTTCTCCGAGAAGGGCATTTTGAAGTAAGATTATCGTTGGCAACAAGTTATCAAACAGAACGGCGCATACTCGTATTTGACTTAAATCGAATGATTGCAACACTTTTTATAAAGCATTGAAATAATGGAAAAATCTGAAATAACATTTTTCCCCAACCTAATATATTGTGTACTCGTATAGTATACTACCAGAAACGCATGAGAAATGAGCACTACATACACCTCCAAAATTATGTGTCTTGATATTGTCCAATAGTGATATAATTACTTTCATACGCCCAGAGTGTCATGTTCCTTAGGTTGGTATACATATCCTGGATGTCTCTCTCGCAAGCGGATCTGGCTGCTCCCTGGGGTTCTGGAAGCCTCCATGATACATCCAGAATATTCCCGAATAACTGTTCCCCGTCGCTCGACTTGGCAGCCATCACCACCATCACCATCAATCCCAAAATACAATAATATTTCTTCATCGTGTCCTCACACTATGCGTCATGTAATTGAACTGATGTATGCACACTAGAGATCCTATATTTAAGCAATGCCATAAATGCTCACTCTGTCCGTAAGATGCTTGATTGATCATAAACCAAAAAAAAATTTAGTGAGCGTGTAAGCCTAATATAAAATCGAAAGTGTGTCTATCTTTACGGTACGGGGTGTCTCTGCTGATTCAGTTGGACATTTTTTAAATTTGGATTTTTAAGATTAAGAACCGTAAAATATATTTGAATGTCTATTTTTATTCATAATTTATTATCGTGACTAGTTTCACGGGCGATTTCTGTTCTCTCGCTACATGCATTATCCGTTACTGGATGTGAGCGACCACTTGAACCCTTTTTTTCTGTCTCTCGAAGCATGTATGAGTCTCCCCACGGTCAGCAATGCACTCGCGGTATCTTTCTATTGGTGGTATTTTGAGTCTACATAAGTTAGTAATAACAAGGTGGACCTCCACCACGAGATATCAGTAACAATATTATTTATTAAATATTTTGTAACTGACAAACTACAAGCTAAAAAAGGGAAGACGGCGGCTAAGGACAAGAGGAGTTGGATTTGGGCTGAAGCGCTTTCAAAAAAGAGATTATTTTGATTTTCTTCTCTTCTAATAATTATAGAGATTAATGATCTAACTGCAGAAGATAATCGCTGTGGAGATCTGCATTATCCATATTGATGTTCAAAAGGAAAAAACTTCAAATATTGGAAAGTATTCAGCCTCATTCTCCCAAATCGGCGATTCAAATGTTTTTTATATCAGTAGTGTGTATTCTGTAGGTTTGAATATGAACCTGGCAAAGACCAAGGTGATGTGCACGGAAAGGCTTGAAATCAACGTGGACGGCAACAGAATTGAGAATGTCCAAGAATATACATTCCCTGGAACACAATATTCGATTGGGCCGAGATAACCAAACCGCAGAGCTAAAAAGAAGAATTGGACTAAGTTGGGGAGCTTTCGAAAACATGAGTTACATCCTTAAAAACCGGAAAAAACCGATCAACCTGAAACGAAATGTCTATGAAGCCTGCGTTCTGCCAGTTGGTACTTTTGGTCTTGAATATGTTACATTGTCCAAACAAAGTGCCGAGAAACTACAAGTGACCCAGAGAGCCATGAAAAGAGCCATGTTAGGAATAACCCTAAGAGACAGAGTCAGAAACGATACGGTGAAAGAAAAAACAAAGGTCACGGACATCATCTACCGGGTGGCGACTCTAAAATAGCAATGGGCAGGTTACGTAGACAGAAGCTTATATGAAAGGTGGACAAAAAGACTGCTGACTTGGAGACCGTGGACGGCCAAGAGAAGTGCAGGGCGACCGCAACTACGGTGGAAGGATGATCTGAACAGCTGTCTGCATAGGACAGAGTGACATGGAAGCGAATAGAGGAGGCCTTTGTCCAGGAGTGGACGGGAATAGGCTGAGGAAGAAAGGAAGTAAGGAATGTGTATTTGGTTAAATAAATTTATTCAATTTGAAATAAATGTGGTATCGGGTCATTTCAATATAATTATTTGATTTTTGCAGAGAGATGCAGACCCTGAGGATGATAGCAGGAAAGACTCTTCGATGTAAGGTGTGGAACGTGACTATCCGTGAAATCTGCAAGGTGGAAGATGTCGCGAGATGGGTCAGACAACGCAGAAGATATGTGCAGAAGATGGATCCCTAGGAATCGACCTCCCAAAAGTGGCCAGCCTGATTACAGAAACAGACCAAAGCTCTAAAAGAATAGTAAGAACCCTGCTTCAACGTGAATCACATCCATTTCAATGTAATTATAAGATTTTTGCACATTTCTTGAACATAATTCATTTGAAGTATTAATGCTTGCTTCCACGTGAATTAAATTGATTTCAATATAATTATTTGATTTTTGCAGAGAGATGCAGACCCTGAGGTACCAGAATCCCACACGCAGTGGCGCATCAGATTCGTCCGTCTACCGTCCCCCCGGAAGACCACAAAAGAAATTGTGGGATAGCTGGGAATCGACCTCCGAAGAGAGGCCAGTCTGATTAAATGAACAGACCAAAGGTCTAAAAGAAGAAGCTTGCTTCCCCGTGAATTACATTACAATGTTATTAAAATAATTTACATTTTGATTTTTGCACATTTATTGAACTTAATTCATTATAAGTATTAGTATTTGGTTAATAATTTAACGCAACATTTATAGGCGGTACGAAGTTCGCCGGGTCAGCTAGTATACGAATATAATAAAATGGAATTGTAGATTGGTACTTAATATGAGTGTACCAAAAAACGCATTTGCATATATAATATTGTAAATCTCGCAAGAAATGATTATTTTCATAAATATCTTAGGCGACTTGTACACTTGCTGTTAAGTTGCACTGAAGATGTTGGGCATTTTTTCTCCGGACTGGCAGAGTTTTCAGTAATCCCTATGTTTTGCGAATTTTGTATAACTCATTGGTCCGGAACCGGCTCGAGTGTTGTTCGGTGATATGGAGTCCCCACGAGGCGAGATACTCGCTCATGTTAGAGAGGGTTCAGAAAAGATTTCTGAGCTCTCTCAGGTACCTTGGTGTTCAGGTCGACATGTCGCTTTCGTTGCTGGGGCATGTAAAGTCGGTGTCTGAGTAGTCCGCGGACCTGTTTATGCAGGTCAGGCGTCTTAGCATTGCGGTGTGGGGCCTTCGGTCGCCTGCGACTCGACTACTGTACAAAGCCGTGTACGTGCCTAGAATCACATACGAGGGGGGGGGGGGGTGTGTGCTCGGGTCGCCTTGCGGTCCGGACGGTGTCCTCCGCACTGCTGAGGGTCCAACGCGTGCCCCTCCTAGCTTTGACCAGTGCCTACAGGACTGCTGCCCCGGTTGTTCTCGGGTCATGGCAATTTTCAAGCAAGACTACACTATTTTGGTTTGGTGCCAGACCCAGAGTGTACGTGTGGCGGGGGGTCCCAGACAGCCTTCCACATGCTCTGGGAGTGTGGGCTCCTCAACAGAGCGAGAGACAGAATGATAGACGGAGTGAGTGAAATTTCATGTTTTGTGGAGGGTTTCTTAAAAGTGTTATCATTATGAAAATACCAGGTCTCTATCATTTTCTTGCGCTTTGCACACACCTTGCAGGTTCGACAGAGAATCTCTATATTTTTGTGGGAGTTGTAGCTATTAAAATATGCTTGGACATATCCCCTGGCAACCTGCTTGGTGGATCCTGCAAGTTTTGCACTCGGAGTGGACCTGATGACTGCAAAATGTGGTCTACAGAAGGCGAATTATTATTTAAAACTAAAAAAATAATCGCTGTTAATTTTTATCAGAAAAGTAGTTGCTGTTCATAGAATTAAGAAAAAGTTATAATAGAAGTCACTAGACGTCAACACAATGCACTTTTTTAGACGACTGGTCAACCACCTGAAAACTCGGGACCGGGATATAGTACAACGCTTGGTTATAAAATCACGTGTTTTCACGGCTCCGGGATACAGTGCGTTAAAATAATTATTGTTGCGAAGTCCAATTTTTCCTCCCAAATACCTACACTCTTCCAGATGAATTTTGTCACCCGCTTGCTTACGAACTACTCGTACGGGCAGTATCAAATGAACAGCCGTAGCCGCCGCTTTGCTTCACGCCGCTCTACGTGTCAAGATTACGGAAATTCCTATGCGATATCAGTGCCGTGGAGTTTAGAATGGAGTATCTTATGTGGAAAGGATCAAGGGACACGGGTGCAGCCAAGGTCTTGAACACGCCAGCAGTCAGCCCGGTCAGTAAGATCCCTCTTCCTTTCGTTCCATCAATACCATCTCCTGTCCTGGTAACGATAACGTCTCCTGGGCAGGTGATGAAAGATCCGCGGATTTGTTCCCAGCAAGCGGCTAATGCTATGTGTGGTCTGTTTTATTATATGGATGTGAAACGTGGACCTTAACCTATTCGCATCGGTAGCCGTCATATCACGTGTAAGATTTCCTAACCGTTAAAATCGGTAGCCATAATATATCGTTTTGCGACTTTGCAGTACTCGTAATGATACTTATTGTAAGAATTTGGAACCACAAATCAATACAATACTTACCTACATCTATCTTTTACAGAAATCTGTAAAAATAATCAATCAAATATGTTTTACTTCGTCATAATTACGGTTTACATGAGCGCTGTCGGTAAATCACATCCGTGAAGTATCTCATCGGCCGCCATTATACTATATTCGTTTGTCCTGCGTCGCGCGCGCATTTGATTTTTGACGTTTCGTTGTATTATTATCTGTTATTTATTATAAATTGTGATCAATTCTACTCTGAATATTTTTCATCAATTTCTATTATTTTTGTGTGGTACAGAAAACAAACAGTGAACTATGAATGTGTGTTAAATATAAAGTACTTTTTTATTCATTATCTGATAGCTTAAGGACAACTGAACAAATATGATCTGCGAAAATAGCCCTGGTAAGGATATTTATCATTCAAATATAAGTTTTTACAAAAAAATTGGTTAGAAATATTCGCGCCGTATTTGACGGTACGATTCGTATTCGACCGAGCCGTAATGAAAGGGTTAAAAGTGATCTTAATGAACAAAAAATGATTTAATATAATATTTTTAATATCTGGGTCCGCTAGTTGGCCTTCCCATTTATTTCTTCATCTATAATTCTGTAAAGAAAAACAAATCTTGGGCAGTAATCGATTCCAAGAAAATGGTTTGTTTACTTGTTATATATTGATTCTTGAACAATGGTGTAAAACTCCACTTTAAATAATTATTAAGAATTAAAACGTCTATTTTTTAAAAGTTTTGTGTTATTTTATGGAAATGGCATTTCGTCACCTGAGAGTAAGAAGGTTCCAACTGTCAAAAGTAAAATGCTGAGAAAAATTAAGTCAAAGTTTTGTTGGTTTCGGGTGTGAATCTTGGAATAAAAGGGCTCCATCCGAAGCAGATGAAACTCTTTTACCGAGAAGCGTATAAATTTTCTTTGACGACATAATAAAGTTTTAAGTGTAAATGAATCCTTCTTCAGTGTATCGTGTGTTTTGAATGATCAGATGGAACTTGATTATTTTCGTAACAACAAAATGACGATACTATTACATGTTTTTTAATTGTACGTATAGATAAGGTTGGTAAGAACCCTTTTCACGAAAAAAGCCAAATGTGAAATTTTGTTAGTTGGAACCCTCTTACTTTCAGGTGACGATTCAGGTGAGTTTTGGCTTATTTTATGGAAATGGCATTTTACGTCTTGTTAAAGTACACACACATCCCATAAAGTTTATTAATAAAACTTCTAGAAAACAGGCGTTTTCTATCGTGTTTTTGGTTTCATTGATGAGAATGATGTTTTTGCGTTTCATTTAGGAAGGTATTGCATCACATTTTCACAGAATTGGAGAAGCCCTGTTAAGCAACCATGCTAAATGAATGATGCCTTCAGGATGCCTGAAGAATCTGGTCTGGAAGAACGAGCACATGCATATCGACAGCAATATCAGAATTTATAAAACATGCGTGCGACCTATCATGACGTACGCTGTAGAGACGCGGGCTGACACTGTGCGAACCAAGGGATTACTAAGAAGAAGGTCCTAAGATCAATTACTGGAAAAACTATCCAAGATCGTGTCCGCAACGTAGACATAAGAACAACTTACGAAATAGAGGATATCGTTCAGTGGAGTAGATCCAGAAGAAGATACTGGAGGGACCATGTAGCCCGAATGGATGGTGACAGACATGCATATACAGCCGCTTATGAAATCCCCTCCGGACACCGCCCACCTGGAAGACCGCCTAAGAGATGGAGGGACAGCTGGATCTCATCATCCGACGAGATATGATTTCTGTGTCACAGATCGTCAGATCTATTAAAAGAAGAAGAAGAAGAAGAATACCATTGGGATATTTATGAGGTTTTAAAAATGGTAGCTACTTATATTGCTAAGACTTCAAGAGAGTTTTATAAAGCATTGCTGTTTTTTAATGTCTATGGGACAGTTGGGCAACAATAATTAAGGAAGATTGGCCTCACAGAATTTATTTTGAACTTAGTACTGACTAACTAACTAACCATCACGCCGTTTCCCCGGAGGGATAGACAGAGAGAATGGATCGTCACATTGCTCTATCCTGACAATTCTCGCGTCTCTTCTACATTCACACATCGTGACATGCACGCTCGTCGATTATTCCTACTTCGAACATGGCCGCCTTTCAGTAGTTGATTAATTTTTTTTTTAAATACTATATATAGGATTTATATCAATGATATTAGAATTTATTTTTAAATCTTCAAAGATTCTAGGCGACTACCTGAGCTCATCCCCATCTATTTTTTCATAAACTGTTTGTTATAAACTGTCATTTGCTCTTCTCTTTCAAAAACCATCACCTTTGACTTTCCGACATTCATGATTAAATCATTTGACTTGTATACCTAATACATTCTCGACACCAAGACTTGTAATTCGTCCACAATTAATTTATGAAACGAT
Source organism: Lepidostoma basale (assembly GCA_022606425.2). Lineage (NCBI taxonomy): Eukaryota > Metazoa > Arthropoda > Insecta > Trichoptera > Lepidostomatidae > Lepidostoma > Lepidostoma basale. The sequence goes on along the minus strand of JAHDVF020001590.1, from coordinate 138,315 downwards.
AAAATAAGGTATGTTTCTTCTTCTTCTGGTGCCGTATCAAGTCCCCCCAAAGTTGGCGATGACTGCAGCGAAACCATCTCTGTCCTACGCCACTTGGAACAGGTTCTCAACTCAGCTTATTCCTATTCACTCGTGTATTCCGCAGCCAGGACAACTGCCTTCTGCTAACTTCTCGATATTATCAGCTTTCTCTCCTTTAGCATGTGGCCCAAAAATAAGACCTTTCTAACCTTATAAAAGGCATATTTATTGGTCCTCAAATAAAGAAGCTTCTAGTTGACTTCCGTTTTCAAGATAAAAATAATTAAATGGTATAGATCGACAAGCGTATAATGGCGCAAAACGAGGGCGCCACGGCGCGCCGTAATGCAATTTAGGGTTGCCAGATCTAATTGTTTTCCCGAATTTTAAGGAAATTCAGAATGGACATTCATACGGAATATTTTTATAGAGATAAAAAAAAATTGACAAAAAACAATATACGAGTATGTAATGATAAATTTAAATTTACAATTATTTTAATCGAACATTTTCATAGTGGCAGTCAAAATATACAACCACAAATACATGAAATATTTTATTTCAAAAAAATATTTTACGTAACAAAATTTAATACAAAACACGTAAAAACGATTAAATAACATACAAACATAATTTAAAATAAGTAACTAACTAACTAACTAACTAACCATCACGCCGTCTCCCCGAAGGGGTAGGCAGAAAGAATGGACTGCCACACCTTTCTTTCCTGACATATTTCTCTCGCTTCCTCAACATTCATATATCGTGAAATAAGTAAGAGATTAAATATTAACTTTTAATATATGAGACTATCATAAGACCGGTCCGCCAGAGAATGATGAAATGCTATGTGTGGTCTGTTTTATTGTACGGGTGTGAAACTTGGACCTTGAAAGTTAACTCAATGAACAGACTGGAAGCATTTGAAATGTGGCTCCATCGCCGAATGCTCAGAGTTCCCTGGACAGACATGGTTACCAATACCGAAGTCCTGAGGCGAGCTAGAGTTGACAGGGAATTGTTATCAACTATCAAGGTTCGAAAGATCTCACATCTGGGTCATATACTGCGTGGGGAAAAGTACCACCTTCTCGGGACCCGACAGGGCACTTGAAGAAGAAGATAAGACCGGTAGCCACCTACGGCTGCGAGACATGGTCTCTAACGCAGAGAGAGGAAGGCAGGTTGGCAGTTTTTGAGAGGAAAATACTGAGAAAAATTTTTGGACCCACGCTGGAGGGTGGGACTTACAGAATTAAAAGAAACCTTGAACTTGAAGTACTGATTAACCAGGAAACAGTAGTGAGATTCTGTAAGTCCCAACGCCTATGGTGGGCTGGCCATGTGGAAAGAATGCCAGAGGGTAGAACACCACAAATTATATCCAGATGGGTGCCCCGCGAAAATAGACCAAGAGGCAGACCGAGGAAAAGATGGGCGGATTGCGTGGAAGAAGATTGGGAGAAAATGGAAGGAGCTGGGGAATGGAGAGAGATGGTCAGGGACAGAAGTCAGCGGAGGACCGTTGTGGAGGGGGCCAAGTCCCACACCGGGATGTAGCGCCGAGAAATGAATGAATGAATGAAGAGTTTGAATATTCAATGTCCCTTTCAATAGAAAAAAGAAATTCGTCATCTTCATACATCCAAATATCTCGTTTATTATATTATTGTTTTGTATTTTCCTCTTCTTTCCAGGTGTGCTATTTTTTTGTAAGTACTAGCGGCTTCATTTTCCTCGATAACAATTCTCTAGACCGGATATTCAGATACACCTATAAAATCAATACAAAATATACAATAAATATTTTTATTATTGTTACACTTATCATAAATCGGTTATTTAATCTCTACGGATCACAACACTTATGTCATTTTACCGAAACGCGCGTGATCTTTTTCGAATAGAATTAATGGCGCAAATATTCCGTGTTCTTCTTCACAAAAAGGCTTTAACTTTGAGAATAGTCTCTCTTATACTGATTTGTATAACTTTGGGTATTGTTAGTCTCAAATTAATAAAGAAAACTAAGAATCACGGCGACGCGACGCGACGATGCAAACGAAAACTCAAGTATGTCACATTGACATTTAGCGTTTAGTTCACATTTGCACCACCGCGCACCGCCAGCTTACGTTTGTGGCTCTATATTGGCAGTTTAGAAGTGTTTTGTACGTGTAGTGAAAGGGTTTCTGAGCAACAAGAAAGATACAAACTACACGAGAAAAAACCCCTTAGATGAACTCTTGAAAGGCTGTGAAGTACTAGAGTATCCTTTTCTTTTTCTTCTTCACAGTCGTATTCCTCGCGATTGAGGGTCATATCCATCCTGTAAATCATTGACCATAGCACGCCATGCGCCAGTCTCCAGGCTGCAGCTAATGAGAGACCAGTCAGCGCCCTCATTTGACCGGACCAGCTGCTTGGTGGTCGTCCTCGTGGTCGCTTCCCTTTCACTTTGCCAAAAAGAGTATCGAAAGTCCTTAAAAATGCATTATTACACTCCCATTTAGATTTTTTCACATAAATTATGGTTGCAGTATGCGATGGACATGGAGCCAGGTTTCACTAGGACACCAGGACGATGGAAGCAAGATATCAGGGACGCTGGAACCCATGTTTGTCGGGCGAGAACTGCTGTTTTTTTTAAAAGAGACGATGTTACAGGACACAAGAGGAAAAAGTGAAAACCTTTGTCGCTTTATGACATCATGTAACATTTATTTTTACACACATAATCCTCAATGTAATAAATTTACATAAATTTCCCACGTTTTACATGTTTATATTAAATAAATATTAAATTATTAAAATATGTACGTACTACCATAAGAAGCTTATAATTAAGTAATTAATCAACCGAAGTCTCCCCGAAGGGGTGGACAGAAAGAACGGGACGTTTTCTGACATACTTCTCTAGATTCTTCAACATTTATACATCGCGTCATGCACGCACGTTGATTTCTCCGACTTCTCACGCGGCTGACATTTGATTGATTGGATCGTGCGACGTTTTCCACGATCGTCCTCTATTTCTAGTTCCATTTACGTCGTTTACATATAATTTCTTTACCGTTTAAAATATTTCATATACGCCTATATTCATCAATGTTACTTCAACTTTTTTTTGTTCATTTACTTGTGTTAAAACAATGCATAGAGCCAGAGCCAATAGAGAGCTGTTGTCGAGTGTGAAAATTAGAAAGGTCTCATATTTGGGTCATGTGCTAAGGGGAGAAAAATACCACCTCCTTCGACTGATATTAATGGGTAAAGTGGAGGGTCGTCGGGGAGTTGGTACAATGCAGCTGTCCTGGCTGCAGAATATCAAAGAGTGGACAGGAATAACAAGAGTTCAGAACCTGTTCCAAATGGCGCAGTATCGAGATGCCTTTGCTGTAGTGATCGCCAACTTTGGGGGGACCTGACACGGCACCGAAAGAAGAAGAAAACAATATTATCCAAGTAACGTATTACTGCCAAATTCAAAGAAGAAAACATACTATTTTTACAATACTCTGTTGCACTTTTTACAAACGTGTTTCCAATGGTTGATGTCATTTTAATTAATATCAAAATTCAATTATATTTTTTATAGCGAAGCATTGCTGGGTCACCTAGTATGAATTATAATTTTTATCAATAATTTCTTCCACAAATGCATTTTGTAGTAAAATATATAATATATATTTATATCATATTATTATTGGACGAGTAAAACTACATTATACGTATGCCAGTTCGTTGAGACAATAAACCGCCTTCAAAACAGAACAGGTTTGAAGTACTTCCGTGCGGAAATTTGGTGCATAAATTTGCTCCCTATTATTTTAGGGTACGTAAAAATTTCAAATTGTCTTTATTTCTGCATTGCACACATCTAATGTGAAACAAACTCCAGGAACGCCTATAGCAATCAAAGGGTTTCGTCAGTATTAAATAATTAAAAAAAGTCTAAAATGTCCGTTTACTAGAAGTATTGAAATATTTTATGGGAGTGACATGCTTGAGGTTTTAGATGTGGTCAGATGAGGGCGAAAACGTTTATGATACTGGTATCAACATGTCCAGAGAATGAATCCTACAAGAATCCCGTTCATCGCTCTGCATGAAATACCACATGGACGCCGTCCACCAGCGATATCCCCAAAACAATGAAGAGATAGTTGGAGTTCAGCATCACAGGAAATGAATCCTGTAGTCACAGGATTCTACTCCCGTGATAACAATTTACTTATTTAAACAGCCAATTTCGTCCACTTCTGGACATAGGCCTCCACCATACTTCTCCACGTGTCTTGTGTCTTTCGCATCCAGTCGCCAGCAATTCTTCGAATGTCATCGGACCATCGTGTTGGGTGTCTCCCTCTGTTTCGTTTGTCTTCGCAGAGTCTCCACTCCACCACCGTTCTGGTCCACCTTTCTGTGTTCATTCTATATTCATTCAAAATTTCACAATATTGGACCAGATTATTGGCTCTCCAGATGAACGTCTTTGTATGAACCACATAAATAAGACGATCCATAAAAATAAGACGATCATCCATATTATATAATTCGATAATTCCAACGACTACTGTCCAATATTTTACTTGTTGGGGCTGTTGGAACAAATTCGTCTAAGAGATCTCATTTCTACTGCATTTATTCTACTTTCATCCTTCTTTTGCCAGTTCCATGCTTCGCTTCCATACGTAAGGGTCGGTAGTAGAACACCATTGTACACTGCCATTCTAGCTTTTTTGGATAGGTTTTTGTTTACGATGATATTTTTAAGTGCACCATTCACTTTGTTGAGATTTTAGAACCTCGTTTATCCGGACCTCGATTATCCGTTACACGGATGTACCGGTCCGGTACATTCGTGTACCGGATAATCGAGGTTCTACTGTACTAAATTTTTTTTATTTAAAATACTTGTTTTTTTCATATCTCTGACTGCCCTAGCCCCTTAAGAACCAAGTGAAATGCAAACTATATATTTGGAATAACATCACCTTTGGTTACGATCTGTAACAGTCCTTGAGTTGCGGTAGCCCGCAGTGTACTGCAATTTCACGCTATTTTATGCACCCGTAAAATAATATTAAAATATCTGCACCTTCTATTCGGCCATTTCATCTCCTCAGTTCACCTCTATCTCCGACTGTGTTAACAATTTATGATTTCACTCCAATTTCATTGGGTATAATATTTACTACACCGATCCACATTAACATTAAAAAATAACTTACTAACCATCACGCCGTATCCTCGAATGGGTAAGCAGAAATAATGAACCGTATCACTGTTGTAATTAATCTCTCCTCGACGATCGATGTCTTTCATATTAGTGAAAGTACGTTTAGAAGGCAAATACTCTTGATTTTGGAAAGTATCTTGTCTTGCTAATGTCGAACCATCTCTCATGCGTTTCTGGTAGTATACTAACTAACTTACTAACCATCACGCCGTCTCACCGAAGGGGTAGGCAGAAAGAATAGACTGCCATACTTTTCTTTCCTGACATATTTCTCTCGCTTCCTCAACATTCATACATCGTGTCATGCACGCGCGTCGATTTCTCTGACTCCTCACATGGCCGACATTCAATATTTGATTTATTTGATCGTGCCACGTTTTCCTCGGTCTTCCTCTATTTCTGGTTCCATTTACATCGTTAACATATTATTTTTTTACCATTCTTTCTTCATTCATTCTTTCCATACGTCCAAACCACCTTAATGATCCCTTCATTATTTTGTTCATAACACCATCATTCGTACCGCATTCACTTTTTATATTTTCATTCGACACTCTATCACACACAGAGTATCCACACATTCGTCTAAGAGATCTCATTTCTACTGCATTTATTCTACTTTCATCTTTCTTTTGGTAGTATACTATATACAATATATTATTTTTCCTGTTCTCAATGGATGCCTTAAACCTTAATTTTGTAATATTATTGATGAAATAAACTAGTTTGATTTATAAACTTCTTCACTAATATAACCAGGCATCTATAGATTTATAACATTACATTATAAGATATTTTAAATTAATTAAATACAATTTAAAAATAAAATTAAACACTTTATCACTTAATATAAACCACTTTATTTGAGTAAGAAGGGCTAACCGGTTTCACTCTGTAGCGAGGTTTGCCCTACTTACTCAAATAAAGTGGTTTATATTAAGTGATTAAGTTTTTTATTTTATTTTTAAATATGTCAACCCACCAAGTAATGGCTTTATATCAATGTTTAATTAAATCCATTTTAATAAATATTTGTAATCTATTTTTTTATAATTGGCATTTTCTGTATTTAAAAAATATATATATAAACCGCTACAAATACGACCTTTGTGGCAGAGAGGCATGAGATATGACTGTCACACCGAAGGTTCCGAACAAAAAAAATCGCCCGTTGTCTTTGGTCTTGTAGAATTCACGTGACAATAAAAAAAACGATAGACTAAGAGATTATCAAATGTCATGAGAATTAATAGCGAAAAAAATATATGCAATAATTGAAAGTACATAACCTGTTGCATACATAAATGTGAAAGGGTCCAAGTTGCATCCCATGAACCAGATTTTCAAACTATGATTAATGTTTCCGTCTGGTATTTTTTAATGTGAACAGGCAGTTTAAGTTTTTGTGTTGAAATTGAATGGCTGTTTTGTTCACTACTTCAGAAAAAAAGAAGATTAATTACGACCAACTTTTTTTTTTAAATTAATTTTTAAAACACATGAACCTTTTATCTCAAAAATGATTCACTTTTGTATCGTAAATAACCTCCCCTACAACCTCCTAGAAGAAATAGGATCAAAATTCAATCTTCTTCTTAAAGTGCACTGTCAGGTCCCCCCGACGTTGGCGATCACTCTGGTAAACTCCCTATCCTGCGCTGTCCGGAATAGCTCCTCCACAGTTCCAATTCCTGCCCATTCCCTCACATTGCGCAGCCAAGAGATCTGCCTTCTCCCTGCCCCCCTGCGGCCCTCTATTTTTCCCTTCAAAATTAGATGCAGCAGACGATATTTTTCTCCTCGTAGAACGTGACGCAGATATGAAATCTTGCGGACTTTGATCAATGTCAGCAGCTCTCTATTTACTCCCACACGATTCAGGACTTCTGTATTCGTCACTCTGTCTGTCCATGGGATCCCGAACATTCTTCGGTGATAATAATCAATAACCCTGTAAATCTGACTATGTTTTGGGATCGTAACGAAAGAAAGATTTTTGGTGGTGGTCTAGGGGATAGAACGCTTTTCTCTTGATCGGGGGACTTGGGTTTGAGCCTGGACACGACCAGATTCCTTCTTCATAATAATGAGCTATTTTCTGCGCATATCGAAGATTGTAAAAGAAATTTTAATCTCACTGATATAAAATTTTTGGTAATCGTATTCAAAATAAAGAATTGTTGTCTTTATAAAGATGAATCCTGCTGGTTTTGTGGGTGAATGTTTTTAAATAATAAATTATATTCCAGAAAGAAGTTTCGGTGACTATCGCGTTGGTATTATCTTCTGAAGGATAATAATGAAGAAACGAATTAAGGGATGTTTCTTCACGTTCACATTTTTATCCTTGGTGCTGGTGTGCAACGGGATCAAGACATATCCGCAGCTCTTGTACGGCAACTTCCTGGACACGTCCTGGAGGCTACCGGAGCCGAAGAGACCCCCCAACACCCCCTGTGAAAGGGACATAGAGAAGGTGTATGCCAACCTCAGGAACATGACACTATGGGCGTATGAAAGTAAGTGTCCGCCGCATTAATTTGGTTATTCTTACATTTTATCTAAATCAGGGCTGTCCAAAGCATAGCCCTCGGCTTATATTTGAAGTGTTTTTGATCTACCGCAAATACGAAAATTTTCCATACTAATATAATTAATAGTATTATAACAATGACATCCCTGTATTTTTTTTTTAGTTTTATTTTATCAGTGCTGCTCAAATGCTAGGAATTTGATGTCGATGTATATTAGTTGTTCATTGACTTCAAACGGGCTTATGATAGTATCAGTAGAGAGAAACTGTATGATGTACTCTTGAACTTCAAAATCCCTACGAAGTTAGTAAGACTGGTAAAAGCAACCATGGATAATACAAAATGTAGAGTCAAGATAGGAGGAGAGCTCACAGATGAACTCATGGTATCACAGGATCTCAAACAAGGTGATGGTTTAGCCTCAAGACATTTTAACCTGAATTTGGAATATGCCATAAGGAAAACTTAACCTTAACACGATTACCAACACATAATTTCAAAGCAGCCAGATCATAGGATATGCAGACAACCTTAACATTGTAGGAAGATCCCTAGCAGCCGTACAAGAAGTGAGCCTTTAGAGACAGCAGTCAAGGAGGTGGGTTTAGAGATAAACGAATAAAAGACAAAAATAATGAAACAAACCAGAAATGCAATCCAAAACTCACGGCGAACCATCAGATTCATAGAAAGATACAATTTTAAGATGGTGGTGGACTTCATTTAGCTGGGCTCTTCTATAACAAAAGAAAACGAAGATCACAAGGAAATCGAAAGAAGAATCACAATTGGCAACAAACATTATTCGCTCTAATACCAGTGCTCAAATCAAGAAACGTACACAGGAAAACCAAAATCATCCTGTATAAAACAAACATCCGAACAGTAGCGACCTATGGGTGTGAGGCGTTGACAATGACAGCGAAATCCGCAGAGCGACTGGATACTTGTGAGAGAAGAGTGCTGCACAGTATGCTGGGACCTGTGAATGACGGTGAAGGCTGGAGTCATCGCAAACCCCAAAAAGTTTGCTGGAGTGGCACCCAGGTGGAAGAAGACCAATTGGACCTGCCCTGATCTAAGTAATATGTTCCTCAGACGGCCTTCGTGGCAGAGTAGCAATAGCTACATATGTCTCCGACACCGAAGGTCCCGGGTTCGATTCCCTGCGATGGCAGTGTGAAAAAAATCTCAAGCTACTTTGTCCAGTAGAATTCACGTGACAACATTCACGTCACACATCATGAGAATTAATAGCTCCAATGTACAATATTATACAGAAATTGCATTCAAATTACGTGTTGTTTACAAAAAAGTGGAAACTACCACATTAAAAAGGCGCAAGTAGAAACTCGAGAACCAATAAAGATGTTAGAAAATTTGAAAGAAAACTCTAGGATTGAAACTTAAGAAAACTCGGATTCACTAATGAATTACTTTTGAAACTTACTAATTAACCATCGCGCCGATTCTCCGAAAGGGATGGACCGCCATAGAGCTCTGTCCTGACATACCTCTCTAGATTACTCTGCATGCATTCACTGTGTCATGCACGCACGTCGATTTCTCCGACTCCCCACGTGGCCGACATTCAATATTTGGATTTTTTTATCGTGTCACGTTTCATGGTCTTTCTCTATTTCTAGTTCCTAACATCATTAAACTCTTTTTTTTTTCTTAGTTGATGGAGAGCTGTCCTGGGATAATGCTCCCAGATCTTCACAGCCTTCCTTGTAATCTTTTGCTGCTGTGGTTTTCTTCTTTAACAATTTTTGCAATTCTCCATGTGGTCCACGTGATATCTCCAAAAACGCCTTTGCTTCTTCCCCATCTTACTATGTCATCAACACCACAGAGAGACCTTATCTTCTCATTTCTGATTCGATCTCTGAGTGTTCTGTTAAACCAGTCGCATTTCTGGTATACCAGTCTTTCTATGTGTCTAAACCATATTAAACTAGAAACTAATGTAATTTAAATGATGCAGTGTATGAGTCCACCTCGAAAGGGTTAACCGGGGGGTTCCAAGGCAGCCAGTATAACCTGGGAAACTGGGATGAGTGCCTAGAAGACGAAATAGTCTACGACGATGGCGAGAAGCTGGCCGGGCAGTACTGCCTCTTCAACCTATCGTTCGTCACTATCCCGCATAAAGACTATCCCAAAGACCTCGATCCATTTGGCAGCGCTTACAACAAGCTTTACGTGAGTAGATATTTACATTTCATTTTATTATTTATTATTTATTATTAATATGGATAATAATAATTAACTAACTAACTAACCATCATGCCGTCTCCCCGAAGAGGTAGGCACCACCGTATTCGCCTGATTTAGCGCCATGCGACTTCTGATTGTTCAACAAACTTAAAAGATAACTTCGGGGACACCATTTCGACTTGATTGAGGAAGCGAAAGTCGAATCGAAGAAAGTATTGAAGGTCATCCCGGAAAAAGACTTCTGTTTCGAGAATTGGAAAAACGTTGGCATTATGTCGGACGGAATAATCATATGGATAATAATGGATTACTTTATTGAAGATTAAAGCGTTAACACATTGAAATTCCATTGTTGTTAGGAATAGAATTAATAACACAGTTTTTAATTCACTTTAGTTTACTAAATATTTTTACTAAATTCTGTTCGTATTTATAGTTTAATATGAATATTTAGCATAATTGATAACAAACAGCGATTATAATACATATATAATAAATAAAATAAAAACATAGAAACAATAAAATATAAAAATAATTAACAATACAGATTTATGAATCGAAATCAAAATATTAATGAAAAAAATTTAAAGAGTTAGAAATAATAATAATATTAAAATTAAAAACCGGAAAATACCGATCAATCTGAAACGAAAAGTCTATGAAGCCTGCGTTCTGCCAGTTGGTACTTATGGTCTTGAAACTGTTACATTGCCCAAACAACGATCACTGACATCATCCACCGGGTGGTGACTCTAAAATGGCAATGGGCAGGTCACGTAGCCAGAAGCTCAGATGAAAAGTGGACAAGAAGACTGCTGACTTGGAGACCGTGGACGGCAAAAAGAAGTGCAGGGCGACCGTAACTACGGTGGATGGATGATCTGAACAGACACGTCGAAATAACCTGGATGCAGTCTGCACAGAACAGAGTGACATGGAAGCGAATGGAGGTGGTCTTCGTCCAGGAGTGGACGGGAATAATCTGAGGAAGAAGAAGAAGATTCTAAATATATATTATTAGATATAAGATATTTTTGTCTCAAGAGGTCAGAATTACGGTCATAGAGTTTTGGTATTTGGATCCCGATAATGCACCATCCCACACTACATTGGTTCTTCGAGAACGTTTCGCCAAAAACTTGATGCATATCGTTCCATAACCACCGTATTCGCCTAATTTAGCGCCATGCGACTTCTGGCTGTACCTCTCCGGGGACACTATTTCGACTCGATTGAGGAAACGAAAGTTGAATCGAAGAAAGTATTGAAGGTCATCCCAGAAAAAGACTTCTGTTTCGAGAGTTGGAATTTGGTCGTTCATTGGGTCGGACAGGGAGTACTTTGAAGTGAAAGAAATTGATTTCCAAAAATTAATAAGGATTATTCATTTTATAAACTAATTAACCTTGTTTCTTCTTTATTCGCCATCACTTTGTGTTGTGGATTCACATTTGAATAACTTTTTGAAAACATTGTATTATCACAACACTTTTTTGCACTTTTTGCAAGTTTCACTTTTCATTAAAAACAATGAAGAGATAATAAACCAATCCAACTTAACTTATCTTCTAGTCCCAGTATTGATTTTTTCCCTATCTCACAATTCCAATTAAACAAAAATTTACCCTCCCCCTAAATAAAATTGTTCCACTTTTTCACTCGTCATTTAGTATACAATGATCTACATAAAATTGAACACTGAAGAAGGGAAGTTTGTGTCCTGAACATGTTTGTGAAAAGTGCAAAAAATTGTTGTTATACAATGTTTCTTTAAAAGTTATTCAAATTCACCTTATTTTTTTTATTCTCTTTTGACGGCTAGCTGTCCTGGGATGATAACTCCTCGGCGGCTTTCCAGGTAGAATCTTGTTGCGGGTTTTTTTTATCTTTGACAATTTTTACAAAATTAAGAATTACACAAAAGCTTGTTTTACAGAAAGGCCAAACTTGTTGGATGCAACCAAAAATAAATACTATTGGGGCCTGTGCACACCGTCCAGCTGCGGGGATGAGGAGGTGCTTAAGTCCAGGAGCACTTTCACAACGAGTCCCTGAGGATCTTCCAGACAAGGAGAGGCACATGGACACGGGAGACTACGAAGATGTGCGGGCCACGAGATACGCGCCAAACTCCCGTGGGGGTGTCACAGAGCAGATGAACCGAACTCGGTTCTTTTGGAGCTATTGTATTCTTTGTAAGGGAAATGAATTCTAATATTTATATTACTTTATAATTTCTACCCCTGCATCATGGATCTTCTATTCTCTTATTAGGTCGAATGACCTATTTATGACGGTGAGCAACAGCTCACCGTGATGCGACTGGGCTTCTTTTTGGACGATGTGGTCTCACCCCTTCTGTACACATGACCGTACCCATCATGGACGAACCTCCCTCTTCCATCAGAAGAGTCACTCTTAAAGCTTCCTCGAATCCAGCAGCCCACCCCAACTTACTCATCTCTGCCACATGCAGCCTGTTCCTCCTGGTGTCTTACAGCCCAGCAATCCGAACCGTAAGACATGGCTAGTCTCACTGCAGTTTTAAACATTTTCATATATTTGTACGAGTATTGGCACTTTGTTGTCACACACATCTGCAAAGAACACGTCAGGGATGATGGATGTCCAGCCATCTTCTCCATCTTTTGGCGGCCTTCCTGGTACCCTTGCTGCTTGGGTTTTTATCTTTAACAATTTTTGCGATTCTTGTATTTTCCATGGTCCACGTGGTTCTCCAAAACTGCCTGCTTCTTCGCCATCTTACTATCCTCAAATCACAGACGATAATCTAATAACTGGTGATAAAATCTTTTTTTTTTGGTATGGAATTGAGATCATTTTCTACCGTATGGAAATTAACCGGGTATACAGAGCACATATCAGTAAACAAATCTGATATCTAATTCTTCTTTCCTAGGCCTTTCTCCCATTTATTTGAGGTCGACTCTCCAAAAATTTAGAACAGGCGCTTACCAGGTCTTAGGCCATCCTACTGTCGATGTCGATGTCGATGTCGTTTTGACGGTGGATTAAGCAGCCGGTGGCTTCATCATGTCCTCTGTCTTGCGTCTATTTGCAGGGTTGACGATGTGGTCTCACCTTCTGTACACATGACCGTACCATCATGGACGAAACTCCTCGTTAATTCCATCAGAGGAGTCACCTAAAGCTTCCTCGAATTCAGCAGCCCACCCCAACTTACTTCATCTCTGCCACATGCAGCCTCTATCTTCCTCCTGGTGTCTTACAGCCCAGCAATCCGAACCGTAAGACATGGCTAGTCTCACTGCAGTTTTGTACATACCATATATTTGTATTGGCACTTTGTTGTCACACATTACTCCGTAAAGAATACGTCATTTTCTAATGAAGTACAGAGAAATAAGTACAACGCCGTTATGTTAATTTAGTCGTTTTTCATTGTAATTTTAAATCACGATACTCTTGGAAATACGTCAATATTCACAGAATTTTTGGAATTGTTGTTTGAGGTAATCTAGATCTTCTTTCTCGTTCTTTCTGCTTCGAAGGTTAACAACATAATGGCTATTTTTGCTTTTGATACATCACCTCTAAATTAAAGTTGTTATGCTGCGACTGAACCATTATCTTCGGTTTTAGCCAGGACTTTTATTTTCTCTTTGACACTTGTTTGTCAATCAATTGTAGCATTAAATGTGGTCTGGCACCATCCTTGTTATTGCCGTCTTTTAAATGTAAGTCCCGGATGGACTGGGACGAGCGAGGCTGACAAAAGGGTGCAGCTACGCCCCATATAACAGCCTTCGGGTATGTGGTGGAACTTCTGTTAAAAAACTATTGTAGAACTTTTTGTATTTATTGTTCCTCTTAACGCGCCTGGAGTATTCCTCCAGCTTCCTCCACTTTATGGTTTCTTTCTTCATTCGCTGCAATAAGCCTTTTTAGAAATATAAAGGGAAAGGGACGACTCGGGAAATTGGCTTGGGAATGGGATTGTAGTAAGAAAGTAGAGAGTATAGTTTTATACTACCCCTAAAAAGTCGCTAATAGTCAAAGTAACAAATCGCAAAGCCAGCCATTTTAGAGAAAAAAAGCCTAGAATTTTCACCTTAGCTACCATACGAGTATATATAGGTACTATATTAGAAATTTCGGCTCAGGGGAAAAGAGCTTTCCCATTCTGAACATGCATTAGGGGGTTGGAGTCTCGTCATGGTTTTTATTCTTTAAGTTATGTAAAAATAAGCATGAAACATTTCAGTATGATGTCAGCAGCGTCCATCGTGGCTATAGCAGCGGTGACTATTTATCATCGGAAAATGATGTACGAACATGGAAAGGGTGAGTGTTCAATATGTTTAAATATATCTTCTTCTACAGCCTCTTCGTCCCTGTCCTGTCCCTTCCGCATCCAGGTCGTTCCAGCTGTTCGAGCAATATCAGTCAGTCCATCTTTTGGGTGGCCCTCCGACACTCCTTTACTTTGGTCCAAGGTCTTCACTGAATTATTCTCGATGTCCATCGGATTGCCCTCTGCTATTTGTCCAGCCCATTTCTACTTTATTTTAGCTTGTCGTTTATGTTTTTAACTTTTATAATTCAACAATTTAGAAAATATCCTAACATAGTTCTCATCTTCTACATTCACACACCGTGACAGGCTCGTCGAGTGTTCCGACTTCGAAGACGGCCACTTTTTTCGTTCCATATTTCCGAACATTTTATTTTATTTTACGATGCAATCAACTGCCTCACATTTCTTCCTTTATTTCATAGATCCGCACTACAGGTTAAAGGCAGACGGCAGTGTCCGAACCCTCAAATCCATGATCATTCACGTTTCAGACTTCCAGTGCACCCGCTACATCAAGGCCTACTCCATGTACGTCAACATTCAGAAACTTTCAAAGCCGGAACACCTGAAGGAGCTGAAGTGCATGGATGGACTGAGTTATCTCAATGTGTTATATGCACTTTGGACATCGCTTCGGGGGCACGTTAACTGACCGGTCACCAACAGAGTCACCCTGGAACTAGTACGATACAATCGAAATAATTATAAATCTAACTTACTTGTCACTACGCTATTCTCTCGGGGGTGCAGCCAGAGACAGACTTCCCACACTCTAATATATCACTGGACATTCGGTAGGTAGAGCACTTCGTCTACGTATTTTGTAAAAAGTGTGGTTTTCTCATGGATGCACTGTCGTTGTTAAAATTTGAATGCATTTTATCTAATTACATACTTCTTTCTTTCTTTCTTTCTTTCTTCTTTTCTTCTTCCTCTTTCTTTCTTCCTCTTCTTCTTCCTCTTCTTCTTCCTCCTCTTTCTTCTTTCTTCTTCTTCCTTCTTCTTCCTCTTCTTCTTCTTCTTCGTCTTCTTTCCTCTTCTTCTTCCTCTTCTTCTTCCTCTTCTTCTTCTTCTTCTTCTTCTTCTTCTTCTTCCTCTTCTTCTTTCCTCTCTTCTTTCTTCCTCTTCTTTCTTCCTCTTATTCTTCCTCTTCTTCTTCCTCTTCTTCCTCTTCTTCTTCTTCTTCCTCTTATTCTTCCTTCTTCTTCTTCTTCTTCTTCCTCTTATTCTTTCCTCTTCTTCTTCCTCTTCTTCTTTCTTCTTTCTTCTTCTTCTTCTCTTCTTCTTTCTTCTTCTTCTTCTTCTTCTTCTTCTTCTTCTTCTTCTTCTTCTTCTTCTTCTTCTTCTTCTTCTTCTTTCTTTCTTCTTCTTCTTCTTCTTCTTCTTCTTCTTCTTCTTCTTCTTCTTTCTTCTTCTTCTTTCTTCTTCTCTTTCTTTCTTCTTCTTCTTCTTCTTCTCTTCTTTCTTCTTTCTTCTTCTTCTTCTTCTTCTTCTTCTTCTTCTTCTTCTTCTTCTTTCTTTCTTCTTCTTCTTGAAAAAACTATCAATATAATTTATTTGTAATTGGGGCAATGACGATAAAGATATTAAATTAAATCCATAGAAGAACATTATTGCTGACCAAAAGTACTCCAAAATAACCACCAAAATCACGTGTGTGTGTTCCAGATGTTCCAAAGTTACATACGACACTAATCTCCTGCGGAGACCTCGTAGGACTCGTTCTTCGTTATGAGCGGCATGCTATTGATATACCGATGCTTATAGGACTTTCTAGGTCTCCTTTAAACATCCCCCCCATTATCTTCAATAGATACATCAGGTGACACTTCATATTTTTAACTCTAATAATAAGACTTGACTTGCATAGCGCCGTTTTCGTGAATAGCCCACCTCAAGGGCGCTTTGACAATATTTTAATATGAGAGCTGCATGTGACACCAGCAATCAGATAACCGTTGTTTAAATTATATGCGATATTTTGAAAAAGGTGGGTTTTTAGAGATTTAAAATCTATCGGATTGTCAATGCATCTGAGGCGTGCAGGGAAGCATATTCCAGGCTGACGGACCTGTCACTGCGAAAGCCCGATCTCCGAAATTTGTCTGCCTATTGCCGAGGAGTTTGCTGACCAGCGTAGATTGCCGCAAGTTAGAGCTAATAGCAACACAATGTTCAGATATATAGCTGGTTCCATTCCCGCGATAATTTTAAAAAACCGTCCAGCATATTTTACTGACAGTGAAGATCTTTTAGATATAGTGAAATATGCGAGGTTTTTGGAACACCTTTATAAGTCGCTGCCGCATTGAAAACAGATTGAAGTTTATTTTGTTTGTTTTGGGTATGTTGGCGTATGGCGGTATGATATTAGCTGAAGGAGGTTGTATTTTTATACCCTTAGCACATGACACAAAATGAGATCTTCTAACCTTCCTTCCAACCGGTTCATTACATTCTGTTTGGACACTGAGCCCAAGTTTCACAGCCATATGATCTTGTTTACCTGATCAAATTCAACTATATATGCGTTCAAGACTACATTTAGCCTGAAATATTTATTAAGTTCTTGCACACCTAGAACTTGTTTTGCCCATGCATCATCATTGATTCAAAAGAATAGATATTTTCTGATTCAGGTCCGAGTTGCTTGGCGAGGGTCTAATGTCCGAGGTTTCTAGGTTGCCAGTATATGCGGTCATCCTCCTGATATATACCAACGTCCTCACTTTACTGGGCAAAACTGACCTGGGACTTGGGTGATGAAACACGAGATAAACAACTCCAGCCGGTGGACCAACCTCTCATGATCAACAACCAAAATTGTACGGTACTAAGCAAACTTGGCATTTACTCAATTGATCGGTTGGACTATTATATACAGTGATGTAATGTCGAATCGTTCCAATGTCTCTTTATAATTATTATAGAGTTCTAGACCCACCACAAGTTTTTTACAATGAGAAGAGGTAATTGATTGCGGCGATGATTAAATGGATATATAGAAGCATAATGGATGACCTCGTAGCCTGAGGTAAGGGTTATAACTGCCACACCGAAAATCCCGGGTTCGATTACCGGTTATAGCAGTGTGATTGTGACAAAATTGTGACAAAAATAGCAATTGATTAGCTTCCCTATCTCACACCGAAGGATGTTACATCTCCTGACTAACATGGTCAGCAACGTTCTCCCACAGAGCCAGAGTTGACAGAGAGTTGCTGGAGCAACATCAAAGTCTGTAAGGTGTCCTACTTTGGCCATGTTCTGAGAGGCGAAAAGTACGCACTGTTACATCAGATCTTGAGGGTAAGATGGTCGACGAGGGTTGACGAGGTGTTGGGAGAAGGCGGCTTCCTGGCTGAGGAACATCCGAGAGTGGACGGGGCTGAGGACCGTGGGGAGCTGTTCCGAACTGCCCAGGACAGCGAGGCCTATACTCAAGGGTGATAGTCAACGTTGGGGAGACCTGACAGGACACGAAAAGAAGAAGTTTCCATCACATATCACGAGAATCAATCGTTGGGTATATGGTCTTAAGGGTATAGCTTAGGGCACTGTTCAATGTGAGATTAGAAACACACCTGGGTTACTGGATATAGGGATGCGCATTGCAAGGATGCAGTGGCAATGATGAAGAAGAACACTGGCGAGATACTGAGAGGAATGGGCTAAGAGGCTTACGTCCAAGAGGCTTACGTGAATGAAGACTGTACAAAAGTTTATTTTTTAATTGGCTGACCCTATTTCTTAATCAAAGACTCTTAAGGCACCATATCACTGCAATTCCCATCCCAGTTAGTTTCCTATGTCGTCCCCTCCCATGGTTTTTCCCGCTGTCATGTGTCCATGAGTCCGCTTCCCATTTAATCCAGTGTCATTTTTATATTTTGTTTAAAATATTTTAAGTTTTTTAGTGTACCTGCATGTATGGCGGGACATAGAGGAAAATACCAGTAGATTAAAAATGTGGCTCGTCCTCTTGATTTCTTTTATATATTTTTTCCCGCTTGACGAAGGACGGGCCTAGGGATTGAATGAGCGAAGCTGACGAAAGGCGCCGTTCGCTTATAACAGAAAGCGGTGGGAATCCTCTATGTCCTCAATGTCCTCCCAAAGCTATTATTAATTTCGACACTCTTTATAGTAAATGTCGAAACTTTACGTGAACGGTATGTCTACAGTGCATGATCCAGGCTTCTGGTACATGCCGTGTGACTTTCACTTCTTCCTTGATCTCCTTGCCCGTGATGTGGTTAGTTACGCACCCAGTCTCGTCCCAATATCGACTGGCCTTCTTGAGTGATGTATGCCATATCTATGATCATCCCGGCCGTCATCAAGCATACATAGAAGACTGGCAACTCTGCTGTTCAATGACGAGTGAGTAAACTGTTATTTTTATAAATTACGTTAAATAATGGTCGCACAGGGTATCTACGGCATCATACCGCCTTCACTATTTCCGATTGAAAAGGAATCCAGTCTTACTGCCTGTTAATAAAGCCCTACTTGCAAGGTTCTCTAGAACCTGTGAAAATCATTATTATGACTTACATTTGATATTGCTAGAGCAAGGGAAAAAGTCATTTCTATCTGGGGTCATGGGCAGTCCCTTTGGAGACTACCCTAAAGATGGAGTCTGCAACGATCTCTCAACGCAAACGTCTGTCGAAGATGACCACATGATATAGACATTTAAGATCACAGAAAGTATCGTATAATTAAATATTGACTGGCATCGCATAACCGGGTCAATAAAACAATGAAAACTGGCCCAACAATTGCTCACTC
The DNA here is from genome assembly GCA_022606425.2 of Lepidostoma basale. Taxonomy (NCBI): domain Eukaryota; kingdom Metazoa; phylum Arthropoda; class Insecta; order Trichoptera; family Lepidostomatidae; genus Lepidostoma; species Lepidostoma basale. The sequence goes on along the minus strand of JAHDVF020001590.1, from coordinate 119,165 downwards.
CAAATCGTCAGCTGTTTTATATATTTAATGTCTTTTTTCGTATAATGAAAATGCTTTATATCTCCTATTCGACTTTAATGTGTGAATTTTACTCATATAGGGTGTTTTTTAGAGGTTTGGTTTTTAAACGGCAACATTAGCTTTACAAACTGTCAATCTGACAGTTGATAGTTGATTGTAGTCAAATACGTTTTGCCATTTCACTGGAAATAGACTGACGTCAGAACAGTTCAAATTGTGTAAATTTATTTTGAAAAACGATGGTTCCGTTCGCTAAACTTATCGTGCATCATGTCCGGCATGGTCGACATAATCGTCCATGCGAGCAAGTTATTCGGAAGACCGTGGATCGTTTTCGCACCACGTACACTCTAGTGGATAATACGCACTCACAATGACGACAATTGTCGAAAATTGTATTTCACGATTGCGTTTCATTCAAGCTAGCCGTGGCGCTCATATGCTAGAAATCATAGTTAAAAAATAATGGCATAAAATTATGTATTAAATAAAGCCAATATCAGAGACATTAACATTATTTTTAATGTGTTATTTTTTCATTTTGAATATGTATTGTATACCTCTAAAAAAAACACCCCATAGTTCATCCAAACAGAGGTTCCCAAACTTGTTTGTCCCGTAGACCCCTTACCGATTTTTTCTATTTTCTGTAGACCCCCTACTTTCCTTTTATTGATTTTTTTTTACAAATTCATTTATAACTGTAAAATTACTTTTTGAAGCTGACACAGAGCTACTCCCTTTAATAGGGTTTTCTGTTGAAAAGAAATCTTTAAAATAAAATAAATGTTAAGTTTTATAGTTATACATTTTAACTGTTAAATTTACAACACTTATAATATCACAATGTTGTATTATACTCTTTTTGAGAATGTCGCGACAGCTTTTTCGCTAACCGATGTTATCATCAGCAGATCAAACAGCTGTCGTGACATTCTCAAATAGTGTATAATAAAAAATGGTCAAATTTTAACAGTGTTGTAAATTTAAGAGTTAATAATGTTGAAGAATCATAGTTTTTCGGCCAAAACAATAGACTATTTAGACATACAATCATTAATTAAAACAAAACAAAATGCAAATCTAACATTTTTACATAAAATAAAAACAATGTTCTAATAGGGGGATGAGCCTGATGCTATGATATCAAAATTTCAATATTTGGCTTCAATTTAGTTTAACTATCTCATGGACCCCCATTTACATCTCATGCACCCCCAATTATTTTTCCAGTTGTCGTAGACCCCTTGTTAGTCTATATCGACCCCTGGGGGTCGATATAGACCACTTTGGGAACCACTGACCTTCTTCTTCTTCTTCTTCGATGGCCCTACAGCCCATATCGAGCCTTAGCCTCCAGTATTCTTCGCCTCCAACTCCTCCTGTCCTCCGCTTCGACCCTCCAATTTGACACTCTTAACAATCTCTCCCAACTTCATCCTCCCATCGCAGCCTTGGTCGTCCAACTGGTCTTCTACCACCTGGGTGCCACTCCAGCAATCTTTTTGGGGTTCGCGATGACGGCATCCTCTGCACGTGACCGGCCCATCTCAGTCTATTCAGTCTGACCTGTGTGGAGAGACTGGGAGCTTTGTAAATATTGTACAGCTCGTCATTATGCCGCACTCTCCAGCCTTCACCGTCATTCACAGGCCCCAGAATTCTGCGCAGCACCCTTCTCTCAAAAGTATCCAGTCGCTCTGCAGATTTCGCTGTCATTGTTCACGCCTCACACCCATATGTCACTACTGTTCGGATGATTGTTTTATACAGGGTGATTTTGGTTTTCCAGTGTACGTTTCTTGATTTGAGCGCTGGTAGTAGAGAGAAGAATGTTTTGTTACCAATTGTGATTCTTCTTTCGATTTCCTTGTGATCTTCGTTTTCTTTTGTTATAGACGAACCCAGGTAAGTGAAGTCCTCCACCATCTTAAAGTTGTATCTGTCCTTGAATCTGATGGTTCGCCTTGAGTTATGGGTTGCATTCCTGGTTTGCTTCATTATTTGTGTCTTTTCTTCGTTTATCTCTAAACCCACCTCCTTGGCTGCTGTCTCTAAAGGCTCAAATACTTCGTGTATGGCTGCTAGGGATCTTCCTACAATGTTAAGATCGTCTGCATATCCTATGATCTGGCTGCTATGAAAGTATGTGTTGGGATTCGTGTTAAGGTGGTAAGTTTTCCTTATGGCATATTCCAAACTCAGGTTAAAAAGTGTTGGGGCTAAACCATCACCTTGTTTGAGGCCCTGTGATACCATGAATTCATCTGTGAGCTCTCCTCCTATCTTGACTCTACATTTTGTATTATCCATGGTTGACTGGGAACCACTGACCTAAAATATATAAATATGTTATCTTTGTTATGATAGCTTCTTAGCACGAGTCAACACTAACCAAGTATTCCTGAATATTTACACCAAGAGTCATAATAGAGCCTCGACTTACCTGGTCGGCATATTCTTTGGATACCTGTTGGTGAAGTTTAAACAGACCGGAGTCACTTTTACTAAGGTAAGAATATCATCATAACTAAAAACAAATGTTCAAAATAAAGAAAGCAGTATTTTAATTTTGGGTGAATTGTGAAACAAGTGAATTAAGGAAACATGTCAATCCTATTTATTGTTTCTTTAACAATGATGTAAAACTCCATATTAAATCATTAACGACAACAGCAAACCATCACGCAGTGTAGGCAGGGAGAATGGGCCGCCACACTACTCTATCCTGGCAAAAGAGTCATACACGCACGTCGATTCCTCCGACTTCTAACATGACCAACCTTTAAAATTATTAAAGTCCCATCCCTAATGAATGGATGCGAAGCATGGAACTGGCAGAAGAAGGATGAAAGCACTTCGCATGGTAGTTTCAGTCTACACACTAGCGCCATCTATGAAGATTGGATTTTAAGCATTTAAGCAGAAGATTCTTTTTAACGCAATGTGAAAGGCTACTGCCATTATCGTATTGCTAGATAACGCCTGGAGATGTCACTCCAATTTTTATGCTATAATTTGGACCAGCTTTTGTTTTTACATACATTCAAAATGATATATTTGGTTATTCTATTTTCCTTGTTAAATAATTTTTTGCTTTTTTGGAATGTTTTGTTTTTCTTAATTAAGCTGCATTTTAAATGTTCCTTTTGTTTTTTAAACAATATGCATTATATATGATGTTCCTTTGTTTCACGTTTCACTTTAGGAAACTGTGGGATTATTTAGGATTAATTGTATTATATCTTAATATAGACGAAGATGTAAATTGTTTTTTGGAAACAGAATATGGTGGTCGAGGCGTTTACAGGACTTATGACCTGTCATTGGTTGGGTTAAGCCATCATTTTATGTTTACAACATGCCCCATTCCGCCCTTCTTACGAACACACCACGTCTGACAATTTTTTGGAAATGGTATATATGCTACTATGTTGCACCACACTTCACATGTTACTAGTTCAATCTACACTAGCGCCATCTATTAAGAATAGGTGTAAGCATTAGTCTACAAATATTGGTAACATTCATGTGGGATTATTATTCAGTTTTAATTTAGTAGTCTGTATTGACCTTGTTTAGACTAGTGCTTGGTAAAAAGTAGTGTTATATTTTTTCTAGAAAACTTCGTTCATCGCTACAGGCGTTGCTGCCCTCATGATAATCGGAATAATGTCCACCAGGATGATATTTTACTCGGAGACGAGAGCGTATAGCGCCATCGAGGCTGCGATCTATGCCGGCTTGCACCGCTCCGTCTGGGCGATCGCCGTTTGTGTTATCATCATTTGCTGCGCCGTCGGAGACATCCGTAAGACTGGATATTTATTTATTGTAGGCTACATACAGTGATTGTCAATACACATACAGATGAACAAACATACAGTTAAATAGAAGGTTATCCACCTCTTACCCGAAGCTGTTATAGGACGCAGAGGCGCCCTTTCGTCAGCTTCGCTCATACAATTCCTAGCCCCCCCCCCCCTAGTTCACGCAGGATTTACGTTCTTCTTCTTCCTCAGCCTATTCCCGTCCACTCCTGGACAAAGGCCTCCTCCATTTGCTTCCATGTCATTCTGTCCTCTGCAGACTGCATCCAGGTCTCAGGAGTGCCACAAGGTTCAAACTTAGGGCCACTCCTCTTCACCATCTTCATAAATGATATTGCGAAGGTGATAAACTTCTCGTGATTTCTTTTATTTGCTGATGATCTGAAATTATTCCTGGAAATTAAAAATCCTGAAGACTGTCTTCGCCTCCAGTCGGACATCAATAATATTGTTAACTGGAGTCACAGTAATCAAATGCAATTCAATGTCTCTAAATGCGTTATGCTATCATTTACTAGAGCATTGAGAACTGTATATCATAGATACACAATGAACAACCAGCAACTGGCACATGCATCTACGATGAAGGATCTCGGAATCATCTATGAGAGTAGGCTGACTTTTCGTGCACATATCGAGAGGATTTGTGGCATTGCACTGAGGATGTTGGGGTTCATCGTCCGGACCGGAAGAGTTTTCAGGGATCCCAATGTGCTCAGAGTCCTATACAACGCATTGGTTCGGAGCAGGCTCGAAAGTGGTTCTGTGATATGGAGTCCTCACGAGGCGAGATATTCCGTTATGCTGGAGAGGGTTCAGAAAAAATTTCTGAGTTATCTCTACATGAGGGAGTATGGTAGTTATCCGTGGCTCTATCCCACGGCGTTTCTTCTGGGAATGCTCGGAACCAATTCTTTACAGCTTCGAAGAGATGGACATCTAATAACCCATTTCTTCAGATTAATTAGGGGATACTTCGAGAACTCGGCCGTACTGGGGAATGTTGGTCTTTTTGTCCCCGATAGATATCTCCGACAGCGACAGCACAGATTATTTTACCTACCGGCCGCCAAAACTAATCTGCCTCTGTTGACACCGGTGGGAAGAGCAATTAGTCTGCTGAACTCGGTCTCCTTTCATGTTAGTGAAAGTATGTTCTAGGGACAAATACTATTGACTTTAAAAAGTATATTGTCTTCCTAATGTCGAACCATTTCTAATGCGTTCCTGGTACTTTGTTGTATTTTTATAATATTTTACCTGTACTTAATAGATGCCTTAAACATTTTCCTGTTTGTAATGTCTATTGAGTTAATAAACTGATTTGATTTGATTTGATTTGATTCCGACGTGTCTGTTTAGATCATCCTTCTACCGTAGTTGCGGTCGCCCTGCACTTCTCTTCGCCGTCCACGGTCCCCAAGTCAGCAGTCTTCTTGTCCACTTTTCATCTGAGCTTCTGGCTACGTGACCTGCCAATTGACATTTTAGAGTCGCCACCCGGTGGATGATGTCAGTGAGCTTTGTTTTTTTCTCTCACCGTATCGTTTCTGACTCTGTCTCTTAGGCTTATTCCTAACATGGCTCTTTGGGTCACTCGTAGTTTCTCGGCACGTTGTTTGGGCAATGTAACAGTTTCAAGACCATAAGTACCAACTGGCAGAACGCAGGCTTCATAGACTTTTCGTTTCTGGTTTATCGGTATTTTCCGGTTTTTAAGGATAATGCTTTGGCGAAACATGTCATCTCCATAAAATATAACGAGGTGTGTCAGAAAAGAGTAATGTGGCGGTCCATTCTCTTTGCCTACCCCCTGCCTATCCCGGGGAAACGGCGTGATGGTTTGTTGTTGTTGTTGATTTAGTTGTATTGCTTGCAGCTCCCCTGAAAGGGTTCCTGACCTTGGGCGTCTGGACCCCCATGGCTCGCCTGGTGTACGGAGCTTATCTCTCTCATTTCATATGCCAGCTCAGAACCAAGGCCGTTATCAGAACCCCTACATACTTCGATGTGCCTTCACTTGTAAGTAAATACTATGATTATTACATACAACAAATATAAATAATGTTATGCAATTTTCATTTCAATTTGTTATGTGGGAAGAGCAATTAGTCTGCTGAACGCGGTCTCCTCGGAGATCGACGTCTTTTATATTAGTGAAAGTACGTTCAGGGGACAAATACTCTTGACTTTAGAAAGTATCTTGTCTTCCTAATGTCGAACCATCTCTAATGCGTTCCTGGTACTTTGTTGTATTTTTATAATATTTTACCTGTACTCAAAAGATGCCTTAAACATTTTCCTGTTTGTAATGTCTTTTGAGTTAATATAATGATTTGATTTGATTTGATTCGATTTAAATAGTGTGGCGTTCCATACTCTCTGCCAACCCCTTCGGAGAAATGGCGTATTGGTTTATTGTTGTTGTCGTTGTTCATATAATGGCGACTATTGACCTTCGCGGCTGAGTGGCAAGTGCATTGACTGCCACCCCGAAGGTTCCGGGTACGATTCCCGGCGAGAGCAATGTGATTGTCACACTGTCTTTGGTCTGGTATAGAATTCACGTGACAATATAATGGCGATAGATTAGCTACCTATCACATGTCACGAGAATCACTATGATAGCTATAATACCCTTTACATCGATTTGGCTCATGCTGTTATGATGTAAAAAGTGATTCAACAAAATAATAATAATAATAATAATAATAACAATAATAGAAATAATAATAAGAATAGTAATTATAATAATAATAATAATAATATTAATAATAATAATAATAATAGTAATAATAATAATAATAATAATAATAATAATAATTATAATTATAATTATAATTATAATAATAATAATAGCAATAATAATAATAATAGTGTAACATCATACTCCTATTTATTTAATTAAGGGGAGCAAACCCTCCAGACCCCCGAAACATTTATTTTTCTTTCAGACGTCTTTAACGTGACATCGAAAAATATTGCAATTTTCTATAGATCTGAAACAAGTTAAAATATATATTTAAATATATATTATAATTTGCGAAATAGAGGATATCGTTCAGCGGAGTAGATCCAGAAGAAGATACTGGAGGGACCATGTAGTCCGAATGGATGGTGACAGACTTGCTTATGAAATCCCCTCCGGACACCGCCCACTTGGAAGACCGCCTAAGAGATGGAAGGACAGGTGAACCTCATCATCCGACGAGACATGATTTCTATGTCACAGATCGTTAGAACTATTAAAAGAAGAAGAAGAAGAAGACTTGTAATTTTTATTTTTTGAAATTATTTTTTAATTTGAACGATGCGAGTTCTTGAATACATGTCCTGATTTTTTAGAAAATAATTCAATTAAAAGATTCTTTATCTTATTTGTAGCTTTCATGGTCTTTTGGGGACTCAGTATCCTCATTCACATTTTCTGCAATATTGTTCTTCTGCTTTGAGGCTCCATTTCGAGAGCTGATCAACTACATCGTCTTGTTTATGGAGAGGTAAGTATTAATTCTGATTATCCAAATATTGCCGTATCGAGAATTCTGAGTTCGAGTATTTTAAAACGTGAACGTGTGTTTAATTCGAGTCTTCCATTATTGATCCTGTTTAGCTAGTGCACCCATTTCTTCTTCTAATTTTAATACTCCCAATATACGTGTAAACATCACTTTATACTTACATATTGCTTACACTGCATTATTTTTGGGAATGCTGGGGACTATTAGTTTGCAGATAAGAAGGGATGGGTGCACTCTTACCCATTTCTTCAGACTTATCAGGGGATTCTTCGAGAACTCCGTCATCTTGGAGGCTATCCACTTTATGTTCCGGATGGTTATCTTCGACAGCGTTAGCACAGACTATTTATCTCCCAGCATGCAGGACCAACCTACCTCTGGTGATGCCGGTGGGGGGGAGCAATCAAACTTCTGAACATGATCGCTTAGGAGATTGACGTATATCATATTAGTGGAAGTACGTCCAGAAGACAAATACTTGACTATGGAAAGTATCTTGGATTCCTAATGTCGAACCATCCTCATGAGTTTCTGGTAAACTTTAACTTGGTGTTTATAATATCTTTTGAGAAAATAAACTAAGTTGATTTGCTTATTGTTTCTTGAACATTAATGTAAAACTCCATAATAATTCTCTCTCTCTCTCTCTCTCTCTCTCTCTCTCTCTCTCTCTCTCTCTCTCTCTCTTTCTCTCTCTCACACACACACACTCTCTGGTTTTCTGTCAAAAATGTGGTATCATATGTAATGTGAGTGTGTCGGTGAGTATTAAGTTTCTTTGGTCACATGGCCATGAGAGAACTGGATAACATAGAAAAAGTATTGTCACAAAAAGTGTTTCATATAAAAGAAGTAGAGGCAGATCTCTAGGTATGGTGTGCCCAGATATATCACTGTCAAAGAGAGAATGGGGGGTGTTTTATCTTACTTAGCTCGCGCTCGCAAATATGGAATTAGCCAAAGCAAGACATAAAGGATGTGTGTAATACAGTCATATATTATTTACTCTTTACACTTTAACACGCGACGTTGCGTCACCATTCTGTCATAAACGTTCAAGTTTGAATGTATTGGTAATGTGTCTCTGATTTTCGATAAAAAATATTATGTTGGCAATGTGAAAGTGAATTATTTCAATAACGGAGTAATTTCAAAAATCTTAACCAAGTATTTACTTTATAGAGATATTAATGTAACCAACACGAATGAAAACGACAATTTTTTGTTATGGCAATGATATGTTTCGTCTATTGAAGGCATTTTTAAATGGCAAAACACCGACATTTTCTTTCATATTAATTATTTAATACGGAGTTTTACATCTTTGTTCAAGAAACAATAAATATATTAAAGTTATTAGAAGCAATGTGTACTAGATACTGTGCTGGGCTGGTCACGCCATCAGAATGCCTGAGACAAGACTCTCAAGAAAAAATTATGTAATCTCAGCTGACCTAAGGGAAACGTTCACACGGTGGTCAGAGGAAACGCTCCAAGGACTCCCTTAAAGACATACAGGGCTTTGAATCACAGCGCAGAGACGACACTGCAGAGAGAAGGAGGAAGAGAAAGGAGAGACCATCCGGAGACGGTGACGGCTTCACTACCAGCGCCTTCCCCTGCCCCAGATGCCCCAGAATATGTGGGTCCAGGATCGGGCTCTTCAGCCACATGCGGAGCCACAATCGTGAAGGACAATCTTCCTCGGATACGAGGGACAGCCGATGATGATGATGTACTAGCTGCACGGCATCGTAAGGGAAGGTAATTATTTTTTGTTTGATTTTTTAGGAAACCTCGACCTGCTGCTGCCACGCCAGAGAAGGAGAAGGTAGAAGACGTTGAAGAAGAACAGCCGGCATCGAATCACATTGAACTAGACGTCTGTAATGAAGGGTTTGAGCCAGACCCAGAAGAAAAAGCCAAAGAATGTACACTGACCACTGATAGTTAATAATAGAAATATAACTAAATGTTCGTGTAATTAAACAAATGATTAGTTTAATTCTAAATCGCAGTAGTACCAACCAAACACTGTCAATATTGCTGCTGAAAGTGTAATTTTTATTTATTTTTAAATCTTTTCATTTTTTTTAAATATATTTTAACTTGTTATATATATAACATATACATATTTGATAATATCCTGTACGAATAAATTAGCTGATAAGTACAAACAAAACATATTTTGATTTTGTTATGATCCAATCAAATAATGAAATTAACTTACGTTGTATTATATTTTAACCAAATAAATAACCTTCTCCACCACCCCTCTCGGCTAAACTATCCCTCACTCCTCTCCGGGTCTACCCTCCCCCGCTCCCTGCGTCTCCTCTGCTTCCCGCGTCCATAAATCATCCCCCGTCTTCAACCACTCGGATCGGTGTCATATTTTCTATATAATAAATTGAATTAATTTTCGTAAACCTGAATTACGCATCTCTCTACGATGGTTCCATACCATCACAGTGTCATTCATTAAATCACCTTGGCGCTCGGAAAAATATGTATAAAAATAAACTTTTTTAACACAGCCATTATATATAATAAAACAATCTTTACTACATGTACCTAGTATTTTAATAAACAATTTACAACAATTGAAAATAAAAAATGGCGGAGAAATTAGCCGATATATAGAGCCCTGTTTTGAAAATACTTGCTGATGGTAGGCTATACATGATTTTTTTTATAATGCATTGTCTGAAATAAAATAAAAAATATATATTTATTAATAAGAATTGTAATAGCTATCGAGTGACGTAGGGATAATTTAAATTTTGAGTTTAAAAATATTACACCTCTTGAAAATAACAACCAATCAAAAAAACAATCATATTTTGGATAATATTAGTTAAATATCTTTCTTTATTGAACATTTTTATTTATTTATCCATTTATCTATTGTTCCCCTCCTAATTTGCATTTCTTAGAATATTGCTATTTCAAAGGTAAACATTTGTTCCAATTATCCCTTTCCGTCTCGCACCCCCTACTCTGATTTCACTGTTTGTTATTATATATACACCTAAGAATTTTATGTTTGTTTAGTTATTATACTGCCCTGATGAAGCTTGGGTCCAAGCGAAACTAGTTGGCATCAATATAATAACCCTACCGTGGTTAAATACAAAGTTGTTTTATTTATAGAATTAGTTAAATATCTGTTGTGAATTTCAACCAAATCGGTTGAGTAGATCGGGAGTTATCGTGTACACCGTTTTGAAAAAAGTAGTTTCGAGAAAACGGCAATAGAAAAAAATTTGGACGTCAGCGTCTTAAAAACAAGTATTTTTAAAATTACCCTTAGTTTGCAATTACTGAACCGTAAATAAGGTCCTGTTCCTCAATAATGAAAGGATCTTTAAGATTGTTTAGAAACGTGGAAATAATGAGAGAAAAAAGAATGGTAAAGAAAATGTTTGTAAAAAGAAGAATTGGACTAAGCTCGGCAGCTTTCAGAAACATGAGTTACATCCTTTTAAAACCGGAAAATACCGATCAACCTGAAACGAAAAGTCTATGAAGCCTGCGTTCTGCCAGTTGGTACTTATGGTCTTGAAACTGTTACATTGCCCAAACAACGTGCCGAGAAACTACGAGTGACCCAAAGAGTCATGGAGGAATAAGCCTAAGAGACAGAGTCTGAAACGATACGCTGAGAGAAAAAACAAAGGTCACTGACTCATCCACCGGGTGGCGACTCTAAAATGGCAATGGGCAGGTCACGTAGCCAGAAGCTCAGATGAAAAGTGGACAAGAAGACTGCTGACTCGGAGACCGTGGATGGCAAAAGAAGTGCGGGGCGACCGCAACTACGGTGGAAGGATGATCTGAACAGACACGTCGGAATAACCTGGATGCAGTCTGCACAAGACAAAGTGACATGTAAGCGAATGGAGGAGGCCTTTGCCCAGGAGTTGACGGGAATAAGCTGAGGAAGAAGAAGAAGAACGGTATAAAGGGAACTCGAAAAAGAGAAAGACCGAGGAGAACGTGGTGCGATCAAATAAATCAAATATGTTAGTGAATGGAAATCGACGTGCTTGCATGACACGATGCATGAATGTTAAAGAACTGAAACGTCGTGATGGTTAGATAGTTTAATACTTATATACAATAAAATGTATTCAATAAAATAATTTAAATTCGATACCTTACCTTCGATAACAAAATAGCCGCTTCTAATTTCCCCGGATAAATTATAAATAGATTGCTGTATTGATTATCTGAAAGTGGAATTTTCCATCCAGTGTGCAACGGGGGTGTCGGCGGAGTGGGCGTGCAGCGCGGATCTTTGACGCGTCAGAGGGTGGGCGGCGCGGCGTGGGGGATGTCAGCTGTAAAGCCTCGGTTTCTATTCGAGACGTAACACATTGCGTCACGAATGTAAGTGTAATTTGTCTGACAGGTGGCATTGCGTCACAAAGAATATGATTGTAATTTCTCAGGTTTGGGTTTTTTTGCAAAAAAATAATAAGTTTAAATATTAATCCTATTTGTAGGCAAACCCATTCAGAAACGTGTTCCGAAATATCAAATTATACAGAACTAACATTCATTGTATCTCAATAGAGACGAAGATGTAAATTATTTGGAAACAGAATATGGTAATCGAGGCGTTTACAGGACTTATGACCTGTCATTGGTTGGGTTAAGCGATCACTTTATGTTTAACAACATTCACCATTCTGCCCTTCTTACGACACCACGTCTGACAACTTTTTGGAACTTGTATATATGCTAATATTTTTTAATAACTTCACTGTTGGTAGGTCAATCTACACTAGCGCCATCTATTAAGATAACTTGTAAGCATTAAGCAGAAAATCTTTATTAATCCAATGTGAAAGGCTTTTACGCAATTATCACATTGCTAGACACCGCCTGGGGTGAAACTCCTATGCTTTTGACTTGTACCAGTTTTTTATACAATTTGTTTTTATGTATATAAATACTTGTAGACAAATATTAAGAATTAACATTGATAAGTGTAATGTATCTGACGCTTCATCAGGGTTTGAGTTTTTTCGCTTTTAAAATGAATGGGTTTTAACCCTTGTTATAAGTAAACGTATTCAGAAATGGGTTCAGTAATATCAAAGCATGTAAAATAGCTACATTTTATACTGCCTTAGATAGGCTAAACATGTAATTCAAATAAAATATAATAAAACTTCTAGAAAACAGACGTTTTCATTCGTATTAATTATTTAATATTATTGTAAGCGTTAGTTTGATCTAAATAATTTTAATCACACTCATATATATTCATATTTCAGGATTAATTGTATCTCAATAGGTACGAAGATGTAAATTTTTTTGGAAACAGAATATGGTAGTCGAGGCGTTTACAGGACTTATGACCTGTCATTGGTTGGGTTAAGTGATTACTTTATGTTAACAACATTCCCCATTCCGCCCTTCTTACGACCACCATGTCTGACAAATTTTAATTGAAATTCTCCAAAAAATATTAACCAAGTATTTGTATATGTCTACAAATATTTGTATACATTAAAAAAAACAAATTCATATTTCTTGTTATTATTATATTATATATCCGTTTCACAGTCATAGAAAATAAGAGTTTGTCATAGATTTGACAAAATGACGAATTTTAATTTCTTCTACTCGTATATTCGCCATCACACTGTGTCGCAGATGTTTAATGTTTCTTTTTTTATACGAGTACTTTGAATACAATACACACCTTATTAAAAAAATATATTAAAAACCGGACATATTTCGGACACACAAGCCCTTCATCAGCGATATTATAAAAATATTTTTAAAATAAATTTAATTCACGTTGTCAGTTTTGCCAGATATTTAAATAATTATTTGGGAATGTTTATGCTTTTGTTATAACAAATATTGTGAATAAATTTAAAATAATAATTTAAAGTTCATATTGGGGTCCAGGTTCTTACAACAAAGGAAATATATCAAATATTGGACATGAAAATAATCAAATAAATTTAATGCATGTCCAATATTTCATATATTTCCTTGGTTGTAAGATAATACCTGGACCCCAATAAGAACTTCAAATTATTATTTTTAATTTATTCAAAATATACTAGTATGTTATAACAAAAGCATAAACGTTCCGAAATAAATCATTTTAATATCTGTCAAAACTGACTACATTCGTGAATTATATTTTTAATTTTTTTATATTTATTGTGTGTCCGAAACATGTTTAGTTAAGTGTGTTGTGAAAAACTATATAAAAAATTAACATTAATAATTTAAATGAAAATTGGATCTGATAGCAAAAGGGAATAAAATAAATGGCGCACTCAAAGTAATACTGTAAATAGAAATATATCCACAGAAGTAAAGATGGCAGTACACAATGGAGTTCTAGTGCCAACCCTCATGTATGGAAGTGAAGCTTGGAGCTGGCAAAAGAAGGATAAACGCCGTAGAAATGAGATCACTAAGAAGAATGTGCGGGAAAACGTTGTATGATAGAATACCGAACGATGAAATAAGAAAGAAATGTAAGGTAGATGACTGCATCATGAATAAAATTAAAAAAGGATCCCTGAGATGGTTCGGACATATGGAACGAATAAATTAGAGTAGAATGGTTAAAAAGTTGTACACAAGCAGCGTGAGTGGGAAAAGAAGCCGAGGACGACCGAGGAAAACATGGCATGACCAAATTAATCAATTACTAAAAGGCGGCCACATTCGAAGTCGGAATAATCGACGTGCGTGCATGGTACGATGTATGATGTAGAGGAATCCCGAGAGGTATGCCAGGACAGGCCAGTGTGGCGATCCATCCTCTCTGCCTACCCCTCCGGGGAAATGGCGTGATGGTTAGTTAGTTAGTAAAAGGGTGATTATAAAACAAAGCAATTGATTTGACTTTTCACATCGAAAAATGTATCGGGTACTATACCGTTGCATGACGCAGTGAATTTCGCAGTCATCGAAAATATAATATAAACGACGAGAGGTGTACACAACCCTTTTGCAAGGTACGCAGGACCTATAGATCTGCGAGTCCTGGGAACAGCGATATGACGGGCTCACATTGAAACGAAGGGCTGATGCAGTATTGATCCGTCCTAGATAAAGTAGATATGCGCAGTTGATGCAGCCAATATTGTACACGTGGAATTAATACCTATCTTTTACAAACCATGACCATGCGTTTAATTATAATGATTTGTTATTTACTTACTATAACAACGATGCTTTTTTCTCGAACATAGAAAATATTGTTTAAGTACTTATCGCCTTTTTAGATTATTATGCTTGATTAAATAATTTTATTATCACACTTGGACAATGTACGGCGTCTTCACTAGGCAACAGGAAACGGCAAAAATGCGAATGCTTAGGTGGCCCGCTGGGGTATCGCTGAGAGACTAAATAAAAAGTTCGCGCATTGGGGGTAGTCTGAGAGTTACTGATATAAATATTCTGCTTGGAGAAAGGCAGGTGAGATAGTACGGGCATATAAAACGGAGCCCACCAGACCACACAGTAAATAGAGCTTTGTCTGTGGCTCTTCCTCGTCAACCATCCAGAGGAAGATCTAGGAACACATGGATGATTCAGTGCAATAGCGTCTTGCAGAGAAATGGCTTGGGTGAAGGCGATACTGATATCGAGAAGAGCCGACCCCAACAGTCAACATAGACAATGAGTTGGGACAGCGCCAGGAATAATAAGAAGACACCATTTTACTGAAAGAATAATACCAGTGTGGCCTACCACACTAAAACAAATAATGTTGTTATTTAGATGCCAGTCCACTCTCTCACGTTTCGCAGCCAGGACATCTGTCTCCTACCGGACCCTCGACGTCCCTCAATTTTCCCCTCCAAATTCAGTTGGAGAAGGTGGTACTTTTCCCCACGCAGCATATGACCCAGATGTGAGATCTTTCGAACCTTGATAGTTGATAACAGTTCCCTGTCAACTCTAGCTCGCCTCAGGACTTCGGTATTGGTAACCATGTCTGTCCAGGGAATTCTAAGCATTCAGCGATAGAGCCACATTTCAAATGCTTCCAGTCTGTTCATTGAGTTGACTTTTAAGGTCCACGATTCACATCCATACAATAAAACAGACCACACAAAGCATTTGATCATTCTCTGGCGAGGATCATTGTAATCTAACTAATTAACTAACTAACCATCACGCCGTCTCCACAAATGGGTAGGCAGAAAGAATGGACTACCTTACTTTTCTTTCCTGATATACTTCTCTCGCTTCCTCAACATCGCGTTATGCACACACGTCGATTTCTCCGACTCTTCGCGTGGCTGACATTAAATATTTGATTTATTTGATCATACCACGTTTTTCTCGGTCTTCTTTTATTTCTAATTCCATTAAATCGTTTACATATACTTTTTTTACTGGTATTTCTCCATTCATTTTTTCCATGTGTCCAAACCATCTAAATGATCCTTTAATTGTTTTGTTCATAGCAATTTCATTCGCACCGCATTCACTTGGAATATGTACGATATATTTTTTTAATTTACAACTAGTTTTTATTTTCAAATTTTTGACTACCACACACTTCCGTCTTATCAAACCTTCGGACCTCTTTTAATTTTTTTAAATGAAATTTTAAAAGTAGTGTAAGTATTCTGTAAAATAATTCAAAACGTTTTCTTTTAATATTTTTATTTCACTTTGTAAAAAAATACATAAAAGTAGACGCAGTACAACTCTGTATTGGGTTCTATCCGTAAAATGGAGATAATTATCGGGGTACTCATATGCATTCAATTATTTAATTTTTTTATTTATAAATTTTCAATATCTTATAATTTTGAAAATATACACAAAAACTGTTTCTAAATTTGTTGTGTATGTAATAATGATGGTTAAATAATTTGTTTATTATGAAAACTATGAAAAAAATATTCATTTGTACTATGCGAGTATTTTATAAAATAGCCTTTTTATTTATAACAGAAGTTCATTCTGTCATAGTCTGGTTATCTCCTAACTCCGAGAAATGCTGGAAGTTTTAAATGAATCATTTAAAAAAAATGGCCTTTAAATGAATATGACGAAGACACAAATAGTGACTAACACACAAATTGGAAACATTAAAATCCACAATAATAATGTAGAAGTGGTGGATGAATATGTGTACCTTGGTCATCTGTTGACTTTTGGAAGAGAGTGTCAAGTCAATGAGATTGATAGGAGAATACAGCTCGGTTGGTCTGCATTCGGAAGGCTGGGCAACATCTTCAAGCCGGACATGCCACAGAATTTAAAAACAAAAGTGCTGGACCAGATACTACCCTTTGATCTTAGCTAACAGGCTGAGAGTGTGTGTTTTATGTTATGACCTATGGATGTGAGACATGGACGTTAACTAAAGAAGCAATGCACAAAATTAAAGTTGCACAACGGGCCATGGAAAGATCCATGTTGGGTGTCTTAGAAACCAGAAGAAGCACCAGGGTCACTGACATAGGGATACGCAATGATGGCAATGGGCTGAGCATGTGTGTGTTGACGGGATGATGGAAGATGGAGCCAGAGGGTTACTGAATGGAGGCCAAGGTTATCCCAAAAAAGTGTCGGGAAACAGCCTACCAGGTGGAGCGAAAATATTGTGCGGACAGCGAGAAGGCCCTGGATAACACTCCGAGAGGGATGACGTGGGGGTGGAGACACTTACGTCCAGCAGTGGATGTAGACAAGCTGATTAAGAAGATTGGTGATTAAGAAGACTAAACGACAGAATATCATTTTGGGTGCTTTTATGAAAAACAAAGCAAGGGGCTGAATTACACAATTTAATATTGAAATCTAAGTAGTAAATACGTCTAAGTACAACACCTAAGCATATGAGTACCCTTATAAAATGATTTCCAAATCTATAAGTACAATACAAACCAACATTATAATCTAGAACAAGAAAATACCATCACAGATAGACATTCCACTTCGACTCCTTCGAAAACATTTATCAAATAACCTGTTTTTTTCAAAACAAATCTATTTTCTATTTTTCTCTACGTATTGTCAAACAAAATTAACACTTAATTTGTTAAACAGTATTGAAATAAAAAATACGGAAAAATTGAATTATTGAGAAATGTATTAAATATTGTATTTTCAAAGATTTTCAAGTTTTTTTTTTAAATTATTTTATACATGTGTTGCATATTTCTACAATATCTGTACCCTCATTAACAGATATAAACATTTTATTTTCGTGCAAAACATTCTATTATTCGTTAAAACAATAAATAGACCAGGTGTCAGTTGTTTTATCCAAGGTGGGGCGCAGAGGGGATATTTTGCAAATCTTACGAACTTCTCTCGTATCCTTGACAGCGCATCCTTCCGACTCGAATTAATTTACGTTCAGAAGATAAATTCTCTTAGCTTTAGAGAATATCTTGTCTTCCTAAAGTTGAACCATCTCTCATGCGTTCCTGATACTTTATCCTTTCTTAAATAGATGCCTTAAACTATAACTATGTTTTTGATATCTTTTGAGTAAATAAATAAACTGATAAACTGATACCGGCCTCTATGGGAACCTGTGATCTAATGGATTTTTATTTTACTATATGGAATTTACTCTATTTGCATACTCTTTTGCCATTTCCAGAGTGCAAACATCGAAATATCTTTGAAAACGTAATTTTTTAATACATTTTAAATGTAGTTTTACATCATCGCTCAAAAAGTAAAAAATAAGATCATTGATAATTTTAAAATCGTTATTTACGACCGTACTTATAACTATAATACTTAAAATTTGTTTTTGGGGTGAAAATATGGATTTATCGCCCATTAAAAGAATTATCTCCATAGCTATATTTTCTTTTAAAACACCAAATCCTAATTATTACATTACTCTAAAAACTAATGGGCATTTGAATTTCAATTAAAAATATCGTTTGTTGTGAAATATTTTGATATTATGTATGATAAAAAAGTAAAAATATATAAAAGCATCACACAGACCTTAAACTAATTATTACTAATAAAAATACGTCGATTTATTTATCGTTTGTCCTATCGCAAACGAAGAATGAAGTGTTTTTTTACACGAGTAAAAAATATTGATTTCACTTCCAGAACATTCTGTCCTTAAATCACAATCTTGAAAAACAAGAAAACAAACGACAGATCCGTTGGAAGCGTTCCTCTATTCGAATCTGAATTCTCGTATGCAAATCGGACACTTGTTCGAGGCCTTCAAGCACTGGCGGAGGCAGTCCCCGTGGAAGAAATGCTGGCAGGGAGTGACCCTCGCGGACTTCATGTAGTTGAGGCACACGGCGCAGACGTCCTCGTGGCTCTTGATCTCGTCTCTTGACGCCCTCCTGAACTGGTCCAGCACTGCGCACTCCAGTCTCAGCTGCCTCCAAGAGTTCAACCAAGCGTCTTTCCCTCTGATGAAGATGTTAACATATAAAACTAAAAGCGCGACTTTGTATTCCGTGTAAAATATCACCGGTACAACAAATATCAATGAAAGAGCTATCGTAAATCCACGAAGAATCACCGGGGCGTACAATGACTCCAGAGATTCAAATACTTCAAAGTGAAAAAGGTTTAACAAAGTAGGAAATATGTCAACAAATACTTTTTCAGTAGCCATGTAAAAAGACCACGTCACAATCTGGTACAAAGACGATGGCTGATACTGCTCTAGGCCTTGCTCCAAGCCGAAGACTAGAAGCATAAAGATCACGGTGATAATGAAGGTGACAGCTTTGGTCCACTCTAGAACAATCTTCGTAGTGGACATGGCCAAGTGCTTGAGGTCGGAGTGGTGGGTCATGTTGACGTAGGGCGACCAGTTTTCTTTCTCTATGAGCTCCTTGATGTAGGAAACGCAGTAGGCCACCACGTTGTAGAACATGAGAGAGTAGAGGCAGGTCACGCGCTGTTTGGGACCCCACGGACCCACCAGCACGCGGTCACACATGAGAAAGAACACCAACTGCAAATATAAACGTGTTAAACATGAGCTACATCCTTAAAAACCGGAAAATACCGATCAACCCGAAACGAAAATCTATGAAGCCTGCGTTCTGCCAGTTGGTACTAATGGTCTTGAAATGGTTACATTGTCCAAACAAAGTGCCGAGAAACTACGAGTGACCCAAAGAGCCACGGAAAGAGCCATGTTAGGAATAAGCCTAAGAGACAGAGTCAGAAACGATACGGTGAGAGAAAAAACAAAGGTCACTGACATCATCCACTGGGTGGCGACTCTAAAATGGCAATGGGCAGGTCACGTAGCCAGAAACTCAGATGAAAAATGCACAAGAAGACTTCTCGGAGCCATGTCACACACAATACGTCTCCTGCACGTACTCTGATTTAACCCCTATGGACTCTTTCCTTTAGAGTTATCTCAAATCTAAAGTTTACGCCAATAAACCGACTTCCCTGGTACATTTGAAAGAAAATATTCGTTACGAAATGGCAGCCATCACGGAGTCAACTTGCTGAGCCGTAATAAGAAGTTTTTCTGTTCGACTAAATGAGTGCCGCGAACGCGCGGGTTTACATTTGGATGATATGATTTTTAAGAAATAAATTCTCAAACTGTGTACTTCAACAATTAATTAATATTTTTTAGATAAATGCCTTACTTAGTTTTAAATTGATCCACTAAAAATAAACATTATTTTGAGGCACCTTGTATTTTATTATATCTATATCGATGAAGGGCTTCTTTGTTCCGAAATACATTAGGGCTAATGTGTAATGTTTAATTTTATTTGTATTTAAAAATAAAGCGTTATGTTATAAAGAAGAAAAAGATCTTGTTCGATTGTTATTTTATTTGTTCAAATGTGAATCCACAACACAGAGTGAAAGCGAATATAGAAGAAAAATATTCCATAGATGTTATATACCTGATTAGCCATGGTGGAGAGGTTCGTCATCTGACTGAAGATTCTCTCGCAGCGGTCCAGGGGGGAGTACAGCCACCACAAGAAGGAGAGTACAGGCCGGTACATCTGGCGACCAAACACTGCAAGCAACAGGAGACAGTCAAATGATTAATTTTTTAATATTAATACGGCTGTCGTCTACCTTATCGCCACACGAAATGGGTAAAGAATAAAGAAATACAGTTACACTCCAATATTCGTTATAAATTCATATCCAAAGGGAAAATGAATATAAAAAAGGATGAATATCAAATAGGACGAATATCAAAAAGTACGAATATCAAAAAGAACGAATATCAAAAAGGACTAATATAAAAAAGGACGAATATCGAAAAGGACGAATATCAAAAAGGACGAATACCAAAAAGTACTAATATCAAAAAGAACGAATATCAAAAAGGACGAATACCAAAAAGTACGAACATCAAAAAGAACGAATATCAAAAAGGACGAATATCAAAAAGGACGAATATTAAAAAGGACGAATATCGAAAAGGACGAATATCAAAAAGGACGAATACCAAAAAGTACTGATATCAAAAAGGACATACATACATATCACACGCTTAATAGTAAACCGACCGATTATGGTTTAGGTCATAATTGAGTTAACATTAGACAGAGGCTTGTGTTAACGCTATACATCGTTTCGCGTTAAAATTAAGTCAAAATTCCGCCAATTGACCTCCATTACACTATATCGGTCTTTTTCATTCGTACGTGTTTTTCGACTGTTTTTGTTAAAACACCGACTCATGTCAGATTGAGCAAAACTTGCTTTTTTGAGTTAAGCCAGTGTTCTATTAAGCGTGCGATATGTCAAAAAGGATGAATGTAAAAAAGGACGAATACCAAAAACGGCTAATATCAAAAAGGACATACATATATCAAAAAGGATGAATATAAAAAAGGTGACGATCAAAACTGATGAATATCAAACGAATTTTTCTTATATAATCAACGAAAATCTGTTTTTTTTACACTTACATTATTTGAAATGAACTTCTACCAAGTAATTTCAATTTAACATATTTACTATAGGAAACCTTTTAAAATCTAAGTAATTAGAATTTTTCTTTGATAAATATTTGAATCGAAAGTTTTTCAAGCAAAGTAAACAAGCTATTGTTTTTTTATTTTTTGTAGGAGGGGTTTCGTATAGAAAAGCTTACGAAGGTATTATTTTGATCGTCAGAAATCACGTAACCAAAGTTGAAGCTTTTAACTTTCTTTGAATATGCCTAACGGTGTAATTGTTTAATGTATTATTGTTTCTTAAACAATGACGTTAAATATTAATTAATGGATACGAAAGGAAACGTTGTTTTTCTTGAAGTTAATTATTAATCAAACAAATAATTTCTCCATCAATATTTATTTTATTTCGTAACACAGCTCCATCCTACACTTATTGTTCATTTCTCTTCACATTCTGTTATTTTATATATTATATAATAAAAAATAATTCAATAGTCCATTGTTTTGGCCGAAACACTATGATATTTTAACATTTTATAACTGTTAATTCAAAAACTTTGTTTTATATTACAAATTGTATTTATTTTACTTTACGACATCTGTTTCATCAACCAATGTTGACATCATCAGGTGTTACAAAAACATATTTTTATAACACCTGATGATGTCAACATTGGTTGATGAAACGGCTGTCGTAAAGTATTATAAAATAAATACAATTTGTGATATAAAACAAAGTTTTTGAATTAACAGTTATTAAAAATATTTTTTCAATTTTTTAATATATTATTATTATTATTATTATTATTATGAAAGTAGAAGAAATGCAGAAGAAATGAGATCTCTTAGACGAATGTGTGTATGATGTCTCTGTGTATGATAGAGTGTCGAATGAAAATATAAGAAGTGAATGCGGTGCGAATGATGGTGTCATGAACAAAATAATGAAAGGATCATTAAGATGGTTTAGGACATATGGTAAGAATGAATGAAGAAAGAATGGTAAAAAAAATATTTGTTAACGATGTAAATGGAACCAGAGATAGAGGAAGACCGAGGAAAACGTGGCACGATCAAATAAATCAAATATTGAATGTCGGCCATGTGAGGAGTCAGAGAAATCGACGCGCGTGCATGACACGATGTATGAATGTTGAGGAAGCGAGAGAAATATGTCAGGAAAGAAAAGTGTGGCAGTCCATTCTTTCTGCCTACCCCTTCGGGGAGACGGCGTGATGGTTAGTTAGTTAGTTAGTTATAATAAAAAATAATTCCCTAATTTTTTTTTTATATTATTATTATTAATTTGTTGAATCGCTCTTTACATCATGACAACATGAGCCAAATCGATGTAAAGGGTATTTATTATAAGTAGGTACTAACAACTTAATAACAGGTTAATTTTTAAATTTGAATTATTGTATTGAATTTTAAATGAATTTTTTTTTAGTCTTACTTTGTTAAAAAAAAAACTAACTAACCATCACGCCGTCTCACCGAAGGGGTAGACAGAAAGAATGGACTGCCACACTTTTCTTTCCTGTCATATTTCTCTCGCTTCCTCAACATTTATACATCGTGTCATGCACGCGCGTCGATTTCTCTGACTCCTCACATGGGCGACATTCATTCTTTGTTTAATTTTTATAATATTTTTACACCTGAAGATGGAGGTATCCTCCGAAACATGTCGTGTTTTTTAATATTTTTTTATTAAATAGTGGATTAAACAAAGTTTTTCAATTTCCTTAGTATAAAGGGTCCAAGTCCTCAGGACCTTGTCCGAAAGGCGTGCAAGATGGATCGGCCATGTAATACGTCAAGAAGGTCTCTTGCATGCCATAATGGAGGGTATGATCGAGGGGACAAACTCTAGGGGACGCCCACGCCGAGAGTACCTGGAGGACCTGTTGGTGGACGTACGCTGCTCATCATATGCAGATCTCAAAAGAGCCGCACAAGACAGGGAAAAAATGGAAGAGAATAATGGAGGAAATTGCTGCAAACCAATCCCAGGATTGAAACCAGAGAAGAAGGAAGTATAAAACTATGGAATTCCACAGTGTTAATGCCTTAGCGTTCAATAAGTTAATTGACGATATGTTATATGGTAACAAATGTCAAAATAACTATTGATAAACACTGTATTTTCACAATATTTTTAGCAATTTTTAGAACTATTTTTTGGATCCCAGACGACCGCAGTAAAAAAAAATTAACGAAAAAAGTGCGTTTGGTTAAAAATCGAAAATGATCGCAAATATAGAAGACATACTCGTATATAGTGTCATTTAAATATCATTTCAAAGTATTAAATATTGATCTAAATGTCCGATTTAAGAAATTTTAATATATTTTTTGGAAGTCACATGTTTTTTCCTTGCTAGGGCATTATAAAATATCTGATAAAGAGAAATATCTGTAATCAGCCATTATTTGTTTTTCATTCCCGTGAATTATAATAAAACTTCTAGAAAACGCACAATTCAACACTAAATAATTATTAATTCTTGTAGAATGATGTTAAACTCCATATTAAATAATTAATAGAAATTAACACGTCTGTTTTATAGAAGTTTTGTTACATTTGATAATGGCTTAAAAAGGTGAAACATGTCATTCCCATAAACTATAATAAAATTACTAAAAAACAGACATTTTCTTTTATATTAATTACTAAATAATGAAGCAATATGTTATTAATATGTATGAAAAAACTATAGTTTTTAAGGAGTTTTATTATAATATTTATGTATTAAATGTTTCGCGCTTCTAAGGCATTATTAAATGTCCATTTGATAATGCCTTAGAAGGGCGAAACATGTCATACATAAATATTATAATAAAACTTCTTCAAAACTATCGTTTTTTCATACATATTAATAATTTAATATGGAGTTTTACATCATTGTTCAAGAAACAATAAAGAAGCAATATTTCTTAATTGTTGGTTGTACTCCAGGATACCTATTCGCAAAAGGAATTCGTATAAAACACATGAAAGGGACTTGACCTAGGCACCCTAAATTTATTAAGTCTAACGTTCTGAAGGGCAAAATGTAATTTGGGTTCAATAATAAAGGAATTAATGTGTCGCTCTCCTGTTGACTCAGTTGTACCGCCAGAGATCTGATCCGCTTTGACAGGACAATTATAACCTCCCGATGTTCCATTAAAGTCTTTAAGATTGTCTGTCTCCAGCATAAGATGGGAGACTTATTCGTGTAATCTCTGTAAAATGACAGCATAAATTAATGTACTTTTAAGGGCTGGATCGAGGGAACATCACATAAAACTACATCACCCTGAAATTTAAACAAAATCAGAGGAGATCAAAAGGAATCAGAGGACATCACAGCAACAATAGAAAACCTCATGTACGATTCAGGAATCGCAGACTAAATGTAATTTAAATCTGTTTACATCCTTAACATATACTTTATTTACCATTCTTGCATCATTTTTTTATTTCCATGTGTCCAAACCATCTCAATGATCCTTTCAATATTTTGTTCATAACAATTTAATTCGCACTGCAATCACTTCTTACATTTTCATTCGACACTATCATACATAGATTTTCTACACATTCGTCTAAGAGATCTCATTACTACTGCATTTGTTCTACTTCCATCCTTCTTTTGCCAGTTACATGCTTCACTTCCATCCATAAATGTCGGTAAAAGAACACCATTATAAAGTTTAATTAATAAAAATTGATTAGTATGTATTTAAAGACGCTGACGTCATACTTTTTTTTTATTGCATTATTCTCAAAACCACTTTTTTTCAAAACGATGTACACGATATTTCCCGATCTACTCACCCGATTCGGTTGAAAAATTTGGTTACAATGTGACGTAGGTTTTTTTAATTGGGTGTCATGTTCAAAAGTTATAAAAATATTAAACTAAAAATTTGAGTTTTTTTTTCAAAAAGCTGCCATTTCTACAAAAAAAATTAAATCAATATCCCTAGGCCACTCGATAGCTATTACAATTCTTAATATTCAACAATTTTTTATTTTTTATTTCGGATAATGCATTGTAAAGAAATCATGTACACAATTAGCAAAGATTTTCAAAACAGAGATCTACATATCGGCTTGTACTGTTATTCTGTCTTGTGCAGGCTGCATCCAGGTTTTTTCCGACATATCTGTTCAGGTCATGCTTCCATCATAGTTGCGGTCGCCCTGCACTTCTCTCTGCCGTCCACGGTCTCCAAGTTAGCAGTCTTCTTGTCCACTTTTCATCTGAGCTTCTGGCTACGTGACCTGCCCATTGCCATTTTAGAGTCGCCACCCGGTGGATGATGTCAGTGATCTATGTTTTTTCTCTCACCGTATCGTTTCTGACTCTGTCTCTTAGGCTTATTCCTAACATGACTCTTTGGGTCACTCGCAGTTTCTCGGCACTTTGTTTGGACAATGTTATAGTTTCGAGACTCGGACTTAGATCTTCTGGCTTACAGAGGTTCAGCTCTAATGGCTATTCCTCTTACATCTATAGGAAACATTGTTGAAATGTGATTTGGTAGTTGTTTTATGATGGGGCTAAATGTATGGCCCGGAGTGTCCCTCCGAAAGAGGGCGAGGGGGGATTTAGGGTTTTATGATAAAGTCTTACATTATTGTCAAGGAATGGAAGACCAGTTAGGGTTGGGATTGTATTTATAAAAAAAAGTCTGTTCCCGAGGGGAATATAAGAGTAGCAGTGCCTGGATGGAGTTGGGGTAGGAGATAGCATCCTGCGTGAGACCATTTTGTTTGGCAGAGTACGTAGTGGGCTATCGGGGAGGATATTTAATGTGTGTTTTAATCCGCATTGATTGCGGGAGGGGTAAAGGATTGAATGATGGTGGATAACTTGATGGTAAAGGGTCATTATTGATAAGTAAGATGGTAATTATTTAGGTTAGGTAATGAAAGAGATGAAGTTGGAGTAGTCCAAGGAATAATAGAGCTGGAGTCGCAGTATTCTAATGTACCAAAGGAGTGACTTATGTAAGTTATCTACAAAGTCCATTTCGGTCCTGGATAAAATATAATCATGTTTGTGGTTGTGTGTTTATATGTATTGTTTACGTAACGAAAAATTAGAATGAATTCGATTAAAATCCGATAGAAAATCACAATTTTCTTCTCGCTACAAGCTCAACGGGAAATTCGTTAATATTTTTTTTCTGAATAAATTATTGGAAAAGATAGTATTTAAGAGAAAGCCGGGGATTCAGAATTCAGTACGACTTGTTGCAATACAGCATCAACACCAGTAAGTTTACTATAATTAATTAGAAAAAATATATTTTTTCAACTCTATGGTAATTTTGTATTGACTACTTGAAAAGAATATTTAAACTATTATAAATATATTTTTTAAATAAAACGGTGCTATAATTGTATATATTATTATTTAAAATGAACTTCCATCAAGAGTTTTCAGTAAAATCATTCAATTGTAATAAGAAATACCACCAATAACACGTGGGGTGTCCAAATATTTTTCTTTGAAAATTATTTTTGTATATATTTGAAAAAAACATGCCTGTTTTATCTTTGTCAAACATTAAAAAGGAACCAATGATTTAATATATTATTATATATAAAAATATTTAAATGTTGTTTTAATGGATATAATTAACACTCTATTTTCTATTACCTAAAATACATTTTATTGTTACATTTATCCTAAAAATATATATTTTTGTTACTTGAAATTTTATGGTAGAAATTCATGGGAAATAATGATTATAAAATAAAATAATAAACAAATATTTTTAATTGTATATTTAGTTAGAAATCCAATAATGTTTATGTCTTCGATCGGTTTCGGCAGCTCGCTGCCATCTTCTGGAGATTTTTTTTAGCATTTTTATCTTTAAATACGTAGATTTTCACGGTTGTTAGCAATTTGTACGAGTATGTTTGGATCATTGATATATCCGTGTAACTTGACTTCCTCTACCGACGTTTCAGACAACGTTCTCCAGTCTACATCTTCAAGGTAGTTATCATTATACCCTGAAGATGGAGTCTGCAACGTTCTCCAAAACATAGGTCGGGGAAAATAAGTTATACGAATGTACTCAAGATCCCAAAAAAATACATTAACTCTTGTATACAAAATGTTGATTTTTGGTATATATGACAATGTCCTAGCAATGGTTTAAAAATAGTATAATAGTATTTCTAAATATTAACCCTTAACGGATGTAAGTCACCTCTGAAGTGACAACATAACTTTTTCGCTGCGGTCTTATGACACATGTGAGGTGACATGATGAATCATGTTGAATCTTGCTGTCTATGGAATCTGCGCGTAATTACTTTGTCAGTTAAATATTCCCAATGGAGCGAGTAACATACACAGTGCCTTTTTAAAATTAAATATTGATAGAATAACAGACAAAAGGTACAAAGATCACGTTCGATAAGGGTTAAGCGTGTGTTTTAAATATAATTTATGATTTATTTATGAGTGCGAGAAACTCACGCGTCTCTCCATAAAGTTCCACATCGAATCATCCGAAATACATCGCACGAGTATAGCTTATGGAAGCCCAACAAGAAATTGGGTCACAAGTGGAAGCGTCATCTATTCCTCGGGAGATATAAATACTCCGTGTTAATCCACTGATCTATTTCGTGAATTCCGAAAAATGCGATAAAATATTAATCTCAAAAATTAATTCAGAACTCTCTATGAATAGTTCAAAGGTGTCTCATAATAAAAAAACGCAATAAATCTCATTTGAATTAGTCAAGAATACAGATACCCAACACATAAAAAATAAGTTTAAAAAAAAACTTTATTATATTGATGAACTGTTTTTATTTTCACTTTTGAGGTTCTCAGAGGTGGAAACAACAATATTTTAACTTATTAAAACGAATGAAAACGTCTGTTTTCTATATAATTTATATGATCTCATCAAGACCTATGTATGGAATATCTTGATGTACGGCTGCGAGACATGGTGCCTATCCGGAAGAGATAAGCGGAGACTGGAGGCTTTTAAGATGTGGTCCTATAGAAGACTATGGGGAATTTCCCGGAGAGACCACATCACGAATGAGGAAGTTCGTCAAGGAATCGAAGGAGGAAGGCACCTGCTCAGGACCTTGTCCGAAAGGCGTGCAAGATACGTCAAGAAGGTCTCTTGCATGCCATAATGGAGAGTATGACCGAGGGGACAAACTGTAGGGGACGCCCACGCCGAGAGTACCTGGAGGACCTCATCATATGCAGATTTCAAAAGAGCCGCACAAGACAGGGGAAATGGAAGAATAGAAGAAATTGCTGCAAACCAATCCCAGGATTGAAACTTTCTAACTAACTAAGCTGAATCTGGTCTTTTTCATATTTCAATATGAAAAAGATCAGATTCGATCGCGATTATCAAATACAGCGTTCATATTTAGATTTTAGATTTAAAACACGTCTTATGCGCCCTTGAGGTTATTACATCACAATAACGGCGCTTTAAAAGTAAGCATATTATTATTATTATGAACAATTTTATAAAATGGATGATTGGTAATCTTTTAGACAGGCGAAACACACGATTCACATAAAATATAATATAATTAAAATTATTTAATAAATAGTTTTTCACTATATACTTAGGAAATTGAAAAACTTTGTTTAATCCACTATTTAATAAAAATATTAAAAAAACACGACATGTTTCGGAGGATACCTCTGATAAAAACTAAACAAAGAAAGACTCAAGACTAAAGTCTCATCGAAACATGTCGTGTTTTTTTAATATGTTTTATTAAATAGTGGATTAAACAAAGTTTTTCAATTTCCTAAGCATATTACTATGGAGTTCCACTGCCTTATGCCTTAGCGTTCAATAAGTTGTTTTTCACTATTGTTTAAGGAACAATAAATAATATTTTAATTGATGAATTCGAATGAAAACGTTTGTTATCTTAAATTTTTATTATATTTTTTTGGAAATGACATAATTCTACTTGCTAAGGCATTATCAAATGTGATTTGACAATGCCTCAGGAAAGTGAAACATGTAATTCTTATGAATTATAATAAAACTAGAACACAAACGTTTTCATGCGAATTTATTATTTAATATGAAGTTTTACATCAGAAACAACATTTTTAGGGTTATATGTGAAATACTAATAATGATGGGAAGTCTGGATGTATCAATTCTCCTCACGTGTGCATACCAATATCTTCTTCTTTGCCTTCCCCACCTAACGACATCCTCGACCTCGTATATCTCCCTTGAGTTTATTTAATAATTCTATTTAATTCATTAGTGTTAGGTGATTCAAAAAGTTTTTAATTTTATAAATAAATAAAAATCGCATTGATTTAATTAGGACATAACACATCGATTAGTCTTACAATTATATTAGGATTTTTGCGGGTAAATGATTGCTTACCTTTAGCGTGCGCCAATATCCGGCTGTAGACCTTCACGGGGTACTTGTAGTTGGCAGAGATGAGGAGAGGAAGGACCAGGCAGGAGTAGGCGGCCAACCAGCCGCCCAGCAGCAGGGGGCCCGCGCCCCGCCCGCAGTACGGCAGTAGGAGCACCACGGACAGTAGGCATACTGGAAAGGCCGAATTAAACATTTTCAATTATCCAAATTCAAATTCAAAATTCACTTTCTATAGACAGATTTAAATTTTATAATATTTTACAATACATAAAACCTGCGTAAGGCCTATACTGACATATAGCATTGAGACCAGAGCGGATACCACAAGAACGAAGGCTAAAGTACGGGTGGCAGAGATGAGGACGCTGAGGATGATAGCAGGAAGGACTATTCGCGATAGGGTGAGGAACACGGCCATCCGCGAGATCTGTAAGGTGGAGGATGTCGTGAGATGGGGCAGACAACGCAGAAGATACTGGAATGCACACATGCAGAGGATGGATCCCACCAGAATCCCACACGCTGTGGCGCATCAGATTCCTGCCGGCTGCCGTCCCCCGGAAGACCGCCGAAGACCGCCGAAGAGATGGAGAGATAGCTGGGAGTCAACGTCCCAAGAGAGGCCAGCCTGATTTCAGGAACAGACCAAAGGTCTATAAGGAGAAGAAGAAGAAGAAGAATAATAATAATAATAATAATATTTTACAAGTATAAACATAATAATGTATAGGCCCATAATGAGAAGCAATAGCAGACACTGTCAGAACCAAACATTTCTTAAGAGTAGCAGAAATGAGAAAATTGCGACCTATTATAGGTATAACCCTAAAAGATAGGATACCCAATGAAGAAATTTGCAAATCCTGTAAAATTGAAGACATAGTGAGATGGAGTAGCAGTGAAGACGATTCTGAAAGTGTATAAGGTGGATATATTTTTATGATTTTTTTACAGTTAAATTATATTTCGAGTATTTAGGTAGTATGTTTACAAGAGTGGAGAGGGATATTGAAAGAAGGGTTGGGACAGGCAACAAAGTGAATGGAAACCTATCCAAAAAAGCTAGAATGGCAGTGCACAATGGTGTTCTTCTACCGACCCTTATGTCTGGAAGCGAACCATGGAACTGGCAAAAGATGAGATCTCTTAGACGAATGTGTGGATACTCTGTGTATGATAGAGTGTCGAATGAAAATATAATAAGTGAATGCGGTGCGAATGATGGTGTTATGAACAAAATAATGAAAGGATCATTAAGATGGTTTGGACATATGGAAAGAATGAATGAAGAAAGAATGGTAAAACAAATATTTGTTAACGATGTAATTGGAACCAGAAATAGAGGGAGACCGAGGAAAACGTGGCACGATCAAATAAATCAAATATTGAATGTCGGCCATTTGAAGAGTCAGAGAAATCGACCCGCGTGCATAATACGATGTAAAAATGTTGAGTAATCGAGAGAAATATGTCAGGAAAGAAAAGTGTGGCAGTCCATTATTTCTGCCTACCCCTTCGGGGAGACAGCGTGATGGTTAGTTATTTAGTTAGTTTTTTTACAGTTAAAATTTTATTGCACTGTTTAGAAATATATCACTGTTTACATTCTGGATAAACTTGCATGCGTATTAGTAATTTAAATATAGAACTGAAATATTGATTTTGGATGCCAGACAAAGAAAACATAAATATATATAATATATAATAACATAATACAATGGACGGACAGACGGTCAGCGTATAGTGTTCTAATTGAGATATTTTACAGCGTGTCATTAAGCAAATCAACAAAGAAAATTGGACGCAATTTCCCCGAAAAGGAAAAACTTACGTCCAACAACTGATTGCTAAATTGGCCGGAGATGAAAGACTCGAAATATGCGACCATCGGATATTTCAGGACCAACTTCGTATTCATTAGTAACGAATGTTTGTAGGTCAGTGTATGGAGCGCCTTGGTCGTGCGTCCCAATCGCTAAATTAAAAGTAAAAATCTCATTCAATTATTCGAATGTAATACATTCAATTATTCGAATGTAATAGTAAAGAGTAACAATCCTTCACAATAGATGGCGTCTGATGCACTTTATTTAATTTACAGAATAAATCATAAAAAAAACTCACTTACCATCACGCCGTCTCCCCGGAGGGGTAGGCAGAAAGAATGGAACGCCACACTGTTCTGTCCTGACATACTTCTCTCGCTTCATCTACATTCATACATCTTGTCATGCACGCACGTCGATTTTTCCGACTCCTCACGTGACCGACATTCAATATTTGATTGATTTGATTGTGCCACGTTTTCCTCGGCCTTCCTCTATTTCTATCTCCGTTCACGCCGTTTACATATACCTTCTTTACCATTCTGTCTTCA
This sequence comes from Lepidostoma basale, assembly GCA_022606425.2. Lineage (NCBI taxonomy): Eukaryota > Metazoa > Arthropoda > Insecta > Trichoptera > Lepidostomatidae > Lepidostoma > Lepidostoma basale. The sequence continues at coordinate 87,093 of JAHDVF020001590.1, read as the reverse complement.
CTCATTCTTTCCATGTGTCCAAACCATCTTAATGACCCTTTCCTTATTTTGTTCATAACACTTTCATTCGCACCACATTCACTTCTTATACTTGCATTTGTCACTCTATCATATACAGATATGCCACACATTCGTCTTTGAGATCTCATTTCTACTGCATTTATTCTACTTTCATCCTTCTTTTGCCAGTTCCATGCTTCACTTCCATACATAAGGGTCGGCACAAGAACTAACTAAGAATAAATCATAAATTTAATATTTTTTGTATTCTTTTTAATCAAACCATTTATTTAATTTTTTTTATAAAACTGTTAAATTATTCAACGTTTTAATGTATACAAATTCTTGTAGACAAACACTGGATTTTACTCATTTTGGATAAATTATTTTTTAAACATAAAGCGATCGCCCAACCCAACCAGTCCTGTAAGCGCCTCGAACACCACATTCTGTTCCCACTAGTTCCCAGAAAACAATTTACATCTTCGTCTCTATTGAGATACAATTAATCCTGTTAAATTATTGTTATATGAATTTTAAATTCCTTCGTGGTAATGTAAAAATTATTAAATATTTTTGATAAAAGGCTTATCAAGCGCTAGTGGACTCGTTCGAGAGGAGAAACTATAAAGTTTTGTCCCAACACAGTTTAGTCGGCATCATGCGTTGGAACAGTGAAGAGCGTGCGTTTGCCGTTGAGGCCTACTTTTCGAACGGATGTTCAAGGGTGCGGCAGCATAGCTTCAAATCTTTTAGGGTCCCTGGACGGTTCACATAAACACGGGATTTCAAAAAACACTATTGAAAAAAATCACAAGGGGACAAATCAGGAGAGCGGGCCGGCAACTCCAAATCCCTCCCTTATTTAGATGAGGCGCTCTGGGAAGTGTTCCCTCAAAACAGCCATCCCGTGACAGAAATTCCGTATTTATGTGAACCGTCCAAAGCCCCAAAAGATTTGAATACCAACATCTAGGAAGAAATTGTCAAGATAACGCCTGATATGCTAGCAAGGTCATGACAAATGCAAGAAATCGGTTTACTCAATGTATGGAGAATGGCGGACGTCACCTACCTAATTTGATCTTCAAAAACTAAGTAAAACAAAACTTTAGGTGTGTGCATCATTATAGGAAACCAATAAAAAAATTCGGATTCATAGAATGGGTTTTATTAAGTTCTGAAAAAAGGAAATTATGCTGCCGCACCCTGTACAATATATATATTTTTTAAAGATTTTTAACCACATTTAAATGTAAACAAGGCAGCTGCAATCTCCGGCGCTCTAAAATCCACAATATGGAAAACAAACACATGGCCATTAAGAGTAAAATGAGAATCTTTAAAGCATGCGTAAGACCAATAATAACATATGGCGTCGAAGTAAGGGCAGACACAGTAAGGACCAAACAAGTTTTGAGGACTTCCGAAAATAAGACACTGAGGACGATAGCAGGCAAGACATTGAAGGATCACGTGAGGAACACCAGAATAAGAGAGATATGTGAGGTTGAGGATATTATAAGATGGAGCAGACAGCGAAAAAGAAACTGGTACGGTCATGTTCAAATAATGGACACCACCAGACTCCCCTATATTGCAGTGCATAATCAACCTCATGGGACTCGTCCTCGTGGAAGACCCCCTAAAAGATGGAAAGACAGCTGGGAATCTACCTCACAGGAGGAGTAACAGACCACATAGGTCTAAAATTAGGAAGAAGAAGAAGAAGAAGAACCACATTTGTTAAATTTACAGAATTGAACCAGGAAAAAAATGGGAGATGAAAACACTCCGCGCTATAGCTGGCAAAACCCTACGTGATCGAGTTAAGAATACAGCAATCCGAGAAATCTGCGAGGTCGAAGATGTGGTCAGATGGGGACGTCAAAGACGGCGATACTGGCATCAACACGTAGTAAGGATGAGCTCAAATAGGTTACCACACATAGCTCTCCATGGAACGCCAAACGGACAACGCCGACCAGGAAGACCCCCGAAACGGTGGAGAGAAAGCTGGAGTTCAGCGTCTCAAGAGGACCCGCCTGAAATAACAGACTCCTGAGTCCACCAAAAGTGAAGAAGAAGAAGAAAAAATGTGAAATGAGGTTGAATTTTAATTTGGACGCAAATTAATTTTTGTATAAGCAATTTTAATATATTCATATTGGTACGCCGGTGGAAGCTAGAGAGGTGTGTCAGGATAGAGTAGTGTGGCGTTCCACTATCTTTTCGCCTACCCTTTCAGGGAATCGGAGAGATAGTGTGTTTTTTATCATCGTCCGTGTGTCCCCGGACGTGACCATTCGGGCGTACTCGGCTAAGCACGAAGCTGTGTACAAATATAACAGGAGATTTCACTTTCGGTACATAGATTCGTGCTCTCTGTGCGCTCACTCTATTAATGTATGAATGATAAGGAATCTTGCGACGTGAGATCAGCTGAGGCGTATTTTTAAAACGAAAACATTTCAGGTGCCAAAATATACACAAAATTAAATGTTTTTCGTGAAATAAACTATTGAACGCTCGTGTTGATACCACGATTACGCAGTTATGATTCTACAGAAGTTATATCTTCTTCTTCTTCTTCTTTTTCAACCTATTCCCGTCCACTCCTGGACAAAGGCTTCTTCCATTCGCTTCCACGCCACTCTGTCTTGTGCAGACTGCATTCACTGCTGCACAAGTTATATATTTTATTTTATTAAGCTAACTAACTAACTAACTAACTAACCATCACGCCGTCTCTCCGAGGGGGTAGGCGGAAAGAATGGACTGCCACACTTTTCTTTCCAGACATGTGTCTCTCGCTTCCTCAACATTGACACTGACACTGACTTCTCACGTGGCCGACATTCAATATTTGATTAATTTGATCGTGCCACGTTTTACTCGGTCTTCCTCTATTTCTGGTTCCATTTACATCGTTAACGTATAATTTTTTTACCATTCTTTCTTCATTCATTTTTTCCATGTGTCCAAACCATCTTAATGACCCTTTCATTATTTTATTCATAACACTATCATTCGCACCGCATTCACTTATTATATTTTCATTCGACACTCTATCATACACAGAGTATCCACACATTTATCTGAGAGATCTCATTTCTACTGCATTTATTCTACTTTCATCCTTCTTTTGCCGGTTTCATGCTTCGTTTCCATACATAAGTACCCAAATACACAAACTCATCTACTTGCTCCAAATTTTCAACATTCAAACTAATGTTGCAGATTGTCATGATTTCTTCTTTTTCAAAAATCATTACCTTGGACTTGTTCACATTCATCATAAGATCATTTTGCATGCATACCTCATACATACTATTCACCGGGACTTATAGTTCATGCTCGTTGTCTGCAAGTAGGGCAGCGTCATCCGCATACAAGAGACAGCTTACTGTCACTCCGCTCATTTTGGCACGTACATCCAACCCTTTCAGCTCTTTCATGCAATTAAAGTTAAAACTTATTGCTGATTACGATTGTACAGTGAACCAAATGGTAGAAAATCAGTCAACATATAATAGTGATACTTTGTTCCCATGAGGAGATAACTCATTATGAGACAAAAGGGACAATTTACATATTAAATAATTACATACAAATTTACAACAATCGTAAACCATTCAGAAAATATCAAAACACGGACATGAAAACTACAATAAAACAGCTTACAAAATGTATACAGGTACATCATTACTGGATCACCTTTTATCATCAATAAATACATTAAAACAAAATCACAACTTATAAAAGTCAGAAAAAATACATTAACTTAGAAATATATCAAGTCGAAAAATCGATTCGCAATTAATTTTAAATCAAATTATTAAACTTATAGTTTAAATAAAATGTATGTATTTCGAAAGATGATCTGAAGGGCAAAAAGTGTTATTGAATATTTTTATTTATTTATCTTGATGTTTCATTGTATTTTAGGGGGTAACATATTTCACTTTGTTAGGACATTATCAAATGTAACATTTATAACATTTGATTCTGTCCTAGCGAGACCAAAACATGTCCTTTCTATAAAATATAATAAAACTTCCTTCTAATATAGATTTTCCTAAATATACAGTTAAAATAAAGTTATGAATAATATAATGAAAGGGTCATGAAGATGGTTTGGACACATAGAAAGAATAAATAAAGAAAGAACGAAAGAACGACGCAAGCGGAAAAAAAATAGAAAAAAAACTGAGGAAAACGTGGCACAATTAAATCAATCAAATATCAAATGTCAACCACGTGAAGAGTCGGAAAAATCGACGTGCGTGCATGATACGGCGTAAGAATGTTGAGGAACGAGAGAAGTATGTCAAGACAGATAGTATGGTGTATTTTTGCTGCCTTCCCCTTTTGGGAAACGGTATGATTGTTAGTTGGTTTTAAAATAAACCTTTATAATAATCACAATGGAGTTTGTGAGATGGAGTAGGTAGAGAAGACAATCTGGAAGGACCACATTGAGAGAATGGATCCATCAATAATTCCTAAATCGTGATGCACGAGACTCCAGAGGGCCGTCGACGATCAGGACGACCACCAAAGAAATAGAGAGAAGGCTGGTCGTACTCATCACAGGAATAAATCGCAAGATCCACAATCAGAAGAAGAAGAAGAATAACAAATAACGTTCCTGTAGTATATTATAGTGTATGTCTTCTATCTCTATGATTCAGTCTGTTGCTATCCCAGTCTTGTCGCGACCGCAGACTTTATTTTGGGCATGCTTATAAACTCGTACAACGACCTGAAAAAGTCGGCGGTCTCTTGTATCAGTAGTTCAAACACAAAACAAACAAACCACACGTTATTTCCCCGGAAGAGTAGGCAGAAAGAACTGACCACCACACTACTCTATCACGACACACCCCTCTATCTTTACCCGTATTCATACAGCAATTCATACAAGCACATCTCGTAAATACATATAATATATATTTAACTAGTTACTTTTATTTCCATTATGTAGCTATAGTGAACGATCAGAACAACAGGGAGATAACTGCCATATTTCTGTTCACAATATTCAAATAAAAAATTTGATAACATTTTGAAGTTCTTGCTAGAGTTTGATTGTTTTAAGTGCCTAATTGCAGTTATTCAAAAGAACCGTGGATACGTGGAATATAAATGAAATAATCTTTGATAAGAAGCTATTACTTGATGGTTGGACAAATTGAAAATTAAAACAACAGTTTTTTATGTATTTGGTATACAACCACTTTATTTTTTAGAATAAGGGCCAACCGGTTTCGCTCTATGCGAGCTTCCTCAGGGCTTTATACATACTGTACGTATAAAGCCCGGGGTTTTCTCGTCGTGGTCTCACGTCGATTTCTCCGACTCCTCACGTGACCGACATTTAAGATTTGATTGATTTGATCGTGCCATGTTTTCCTCGGTCTTGCTCTTTTTCTAGTTTCATTAACATCGTTAACATATACTTTTTTACCATTCCTCTTGATTCATCTGAATGATCCTTTCATTATTTTGTTCATAACACCATCATTCGCACCGCATTCAATTCTTACATATTCATTCGACACTCTATCATACACAGAGTATCCACACGTTCGTCTAAGAGACCTTATTTCTACTGCTTTTATTCTACTTTCATCCTTCTTTTGCCAATTCCATGCTTCTTCTCTTCCATGAAGAAGATAAGAAGGTTTATAACTAACTAACTAACTAACTAACCATCACGCCGTCTCCCCGAAGGGGTAGGCACAAAGAATGGACTGCCACACTTTTCTTTCCTGACATGTTTCTCTCGCTTCCTCAACATTCATACATCGTGTCATGCACGCGCGTCGATTTCTCTGACTCCTCACATGTCCGACATTCAATATTTGATTTATTTGATCGTGCCACGTTTTCCTCGGTCTTCCTCCATTTCTGGGTCCATTTACATCATTAACATGTAATTTTTTTTACCATTCTTTCCATATGTCCAAACCATCTTAATGATCCTTTCATTATTTTGTTCATAACACCATCATTCGCACCGCACTCAATTCTTATATTTGCATTTGACACTCTATCATATGCAGATTTGCCACACATTCGTCTTAGAGATCTCATTTCTACTGCATTAATTCTATTTTCATCCTTCTTTTGCCAGTTCCATGCTTCACTGCCATACATAATAGTCGGCACAAGAACACCATTATGCACTGCCATCCAGATGAAGAAGATAAGAAGTTTCTTCTATATTCGCCATTACTTTGTGTTGTGTATTCACATAAAAACAGCTTGTTGATAACTTTGTATTATCACAACAGTCTGTTTTCCCGAAACATGTCTGTATACGATGTAAATAAGTCTGTTTTCCCGAAACATGTCTGTATACGATATAAATAAGTGTTGTGATAATACAAAGTTATCAACAAGTTGTTCTAAGATAAGAAGGTTTATTATACGTTATATTTACATGTAGTTAAATATATGACAGTTACATAAAAATCTATGCTGAAATTTAAATACGTGGTCGTATACTCGTATATAAAATTTTACGATAATACATTCCTCTTAAAAATGTATTTGGACGCCGCAGATAATACGCCACGCGTTGGAACCATCTAGAAATATTATTATTTATTTGTTTACATATCTGTGTTTACTCTCAGGGGTGTTATATTTATATATCTGCAGCATCCCACGAGAATCTTTCCCGGTGACCTGTTATAGTAGAAGACGCAGAATCTTCTAAGACGAACAACAAAGATACAATCTATAGCGATGTCTCATGCCGGTAATAACAGAGTCACGCGGACTTTTAGCTGGCGGGATCGCGTGTTTATTGTTTGATATTTATCATGAATGAATGGCCAGAATGTAAATCAAACTAATAAGCTACTTATATAAAACAGTTCTTCTACTTCTTCTTCTTCACTTTTGATAGACTCAAGAGTCTGTTATTTCAGGCGAGTCGTCTTGAGACGCTAAACTCCAGCTTTCTCTCCACCGTTTCGGGGCTCTTCCTGGTCGGCATTGTCCGTTTGGCGTTCCATGGAGAGCTATGTATGGTATCCTTTTTGAGCTCATTCTTTCTACATGTTGATGCCAGTATCGCCGTCTTTGACGTCCCCATCTGACCATATCTTCGATTGCTGTATTCCTAACTTGATCACGTAGGGTTTTGCCAACTAGCGCGGAGTGTTTTCATTTCGGTTGTCCTGAGCATGCTCTTTGTCTTGACAGTGTCTGCCCTCGATTCAATGCCATATGTGAGGATTGGTCGCGCCGAGGAAAACATGGCACGTCGAAATTAATCAATTACTAAAAGGCGGCCACATTCGAAGTCGGAATAATCGACGTGCGTGCATGGTGCGATCTATGAATGTAGCGGAAACCCGAGAGGTATGCCAGGACAGAGCATTGTGGCGATCCATCCTCTCTGCCTACCCCTCCGGAGAAATGGCGTGATGGTTAGTTAGTTAGTTAGTTAAGAGCGGAATACTTCGATTCTCTGCGAAAGTAATTCGAAATGCACATGATGCGAATGCCCGAGAACGTTTCTGAATTATTTTGAATTTTGTTTCGATTATTAGTGTATGACATTAAACAAACAAACAAACCGTGAAACTTAAAGTAGAATTAGGTTTACGTCCGTGAATATTTCACGGGTTGCAACTAGTACCTATTTATTAAGTATAGTGGTAAACGTTGCGTTGCCAATAAAGATACCTTTCAAACACGTGCTTAAAATTATCAAATGTTTGTATACGAGTATATAAAGCGAGAAAATGGCATACTCGTATGTGTATTTTTACCAGATAATAATAAGAATAAGATATAAAAAAACAATGACAATACTGATGATTCATATTTTTTGTTTTAAGATAATCATATTTAGATACTTATAAAATAAAATTTGTAAAATATTTCGTAGAGTTATATTTGTCAAACTTTCTGGCATTTATTATAGTCTATTGATGATTAACCAAGTATGTGGTTTAAATACCTCCAAACTGGGGTGACCCTGTCTAAGGAAAATCGTTATATTTAAAAGATACTGCTCTCAAATAATTTATTTAAATTTATTTTTTATTCTCGTTTAATTTTATTTGATTCTCTTCTCTTCTCTGGTTTCAATCCTGGGATTGGTTTGCAGCAATTTCCTCCATTATTCTCTTCCATTTTTCCCTGTCTTGTGCGGCTCTTTTGAGATCTGCATATGATGAGCAGCGCACGTCCACCAACAGGTCCTCAGGTACTCTCGGCGTGGGCGTCCCCTAGAGTTTGTCCCCTCGATCATACCCTCCATTATGGCATGCAAGAGACCTTCTTGACGTATTACATGGCCGATCCATCTTGCACGCCTTTCGGACAAGGTCCTGAGCAGGTGCCTTCCTCCTTCGATTCCTTGAAGAACTTCCTCATTCGTGATGTGGTCTCTCCAGGAAATTCCAAAGAGTCTTCTATAGGACCACATCTCAAAAGCCTCTAGTCTCCGCTTATCCCTTTCGGATAGGCACCATGTCTCGCAGCCGTACATCAAGACACTCCGTACATAGGTCTTGATGAGGAGTATTCTCAGTTTTAGGTCTATATTATTTGATTATTAAGATAAAAATATTATGTAATTGAGATTGAATAAGAAATATAGCTTATTCAGATCTATAATATTTTATTAATAAGCCATGTACCTACGTTTTTTATAAATAAATAAAAATCATCCTCGATAGCCCACTTACATACTTCGCCCAACAAAATGGTCTCACGCAGGATGCTATCTCCTACCATAATTCCATCCAGGCACTGCTCCTCTTATCTTACCCTCGGGAACAGACTTTTTTTTATAAATACAATCCCAACCCTAACTGGTCTTCCATTCCTTGACAATAATGTAAGAATTCATCATCAACCCTAAATCCCTCCTCGCCCTCTTTCGAAGGGATACTCCGGGACATACATTTAGCCCCATCATAAACAACTACCAAATCACATCCCAACAATGTTTCCTACAGACGTAAGAAATAGCCATTAGAGCTGAACCTCTGTAAGCCAGAAGATCCAAGTGGTAAAATCGACGTACGTGCATGACATGTGAATTCTATCATGCGTTTGTAGGTAAGAAAGGGGTAGGTATTGACTAACATTCAGAATAGCATCATAAAAGGGTACCCTCCGCTTAATATCATAGATATATAAATAAATAAAAATTTCGACTAATTTCATTTCCTAGTACAATATAAAATATGTATTGTACCTACACGTCAGCCACAAGAAAACATATGATATTTAAAATAAAAACTCCAAGTTGGTCGATTACTAGACATATTTAATAGATGATTAATAATAATGTCTAGTATGTATGAGGTATGCAAGCGATACGATTTGATGATGAATGTGAATAAGTCTAAGGTAATGATTTTCGAAAAAGAAGGAAGCATGACAGTCTGCAACATTAGTGGAAACGGTGAAAATCTGGAACAAGTGAATGAATTTGTTTATTTAGGAAGTATGTTTACAAAGGATGGGAGGGTGGAGAAGGATATTGAAAGAAGGGTTGGGGCAGGCAACAGAATAAATGGTGCACTTAAAGTTGTCATCGCAAACAAAAGCCTATCCAAAAAAGCTAAGATGGCAGTGCACAATGGTGTTCTTGTGCCGACCCTTATGTATGGAAGTGAAGCATGGAACTGGCAAAAGAAGGATGAAAGTAGAATTAATGCAGTAGAAATGAGATCTCTAAGACGAATGTGTGGCAAATCTGTTTATGATAGAGTGACAAATGCAAGTATAAGAAGTGAATGTGGTGCGAATGAAAGTGTTATGAACAAAATAAGGAAAGGGTCATTAAGATGGTTTGGACACATGGAAAGAATGAGGGAAGACAGAATGGTAAAGAAGGTATATGTAAGCGGCGTGAACGGAGCTAGAAATAGAGGAAGGCCGAGAAAAACATGGCACGATCAAATCAATCAAATATTGAATGTCGGTCACGTGAGGAGTCGGAAAAATCGACGTGCGTGCATGACAAGATGTATGAATGTAGAGGAATCGAGAGACGTATGTCAGGACAGAACAGTGTGGCGTTCCATTCTTTCTGGCTACCCCTCCGGGGAGACGGCGTGATGGTAAGTTAGTTAGTTAGTTAGTTATTAATAATAAATGGATTTTTTCTTAAAAATTCACTAAATAACCTCATATTATTGCTGACAATTCATCAAAAATGATTAAACTCTTTGAATTCATGAGCCTTGTAAGTCAACCAATGTTAAAGTCTATTGTCTCGTATATGAGAAAACTCGATTGTTTTAGAATAAAAATCTTTGTTTTGTTGCATAGACAAACCTGTTTTCGCAATTTTCTCGTCCTTTGTTCGGGGGTCCGTCTTGGACAAAGAATCACTTCGCACTCTTCCCCTCACTCTAGTTATCATTCCCATTGTTTAACACAAAAAATAACACAGTAATCAATTTAATAAACGGCTTTTTTCAAATCACCAGACTAAAAAAAACTCAATAACACCAAGCAAATTAATTATTGCTCTTTATAAAAATCATTGATCACGAAAGTAGGTACTGCATGAATTACGGAATTAATTTGCGATCGATGTGCGATTTGAAAGTAAGAACTTTTTCCAGCGCAGAAAAAATATTGATTCACTTTTCAAACTGCGAACTCGTTCGGAAGTTTTCTGTGCGCGCGGGAAACCAGAACGCGGGCGTCTTGTCAGATGTGTGATCCGTTTGTTTTTGAAGGCGGGTGGAATTGGGTGGCGCGATTTTTCCTATTTTTGTGCAGCGAAGTTAGACGGACACCTACTTCGTATATGTGTGTTATTGTAGGAAGGATGTTTACCGCTCTGTGACGCGGGTACATTCAGCTTTCGCCCGGCGCCATGCCAAGAAGGCCGGTACTCCATTCTATGTTTACAAACACAGTCATAAAGCGTGCGTATATGAACAAGTGCCGATCGACTAACGGCATGGCGATGCGGGGATAAATTTATCAGAAAATAAGGTCGAAATTCGGACAAAACACAATCTAAATTTGCAAGTCTATGTTTACAGCGTTAATCAATCACTTATAACTAATTTAATACAAAATATTCTCATATATTGGCACCGCGATAAGATAATTGCTGTCGAAACAACAGAAAAATCATAATTTACATATTTTTTTTACTTAAAAATTGTTTTGGACCTATCCAAAAAAAGCTAGAATGGCAGTGCACAATGGTGTTCTTCTACCGACCCTTATGTATGGTAACGAAGCATGGAACTGGCAAAATAAGGATGAAAGTAGAATAAATGCAGTAGAATTGAGATCTCTTAGACGAATGTGTGGATACTCTGTGTATGATAGAGTGTCAAATGAAAATATAAGAAGTGAATGCGGTGCGAATGATGGTGTTATGAACAAATTACTGAAAGGATCATTAAGATGGTTAGGACACATGGAAATAATGAATGAAGAAAGAATGGCAAAAAATATATATATTAACGATTTAAATGGAACCAGAAATAGAGGAAGACCGAGGAAAACGTGGCACGATTAAATAAATAAAATATTGAATGTCGGCCACGTAAGGAGTCAGAGAAATCGACGCGATGATATGAATGTTGAGGAAGTGAGAGAAATATGTCAGGAAAGAAAAGTGTGGCAGTCCATTCTTTCTGCCTACCCCTTCGGATAGATTCGTTAATCAAAGTGTATAAATAATGTGTTAAAATTATATTTTATATTAAAACTATGCATGATACTTAGTCCATATAATTTGTGTATATAACATTTGGTCAGCACTACAATGGACAAAGTCAATACTACGAACTGTCATGAAGCATTCGAAGCATGAAAGAATGTTGGAATCTAAGAAAAATACATTTTATATTTGAATATTCAGATTTACGTGACTATTAGCAGGTATTTTTATTTCCAGCCACGCGATGCTAAATTTAAACGACTTGGTAGCAAGATATCAATCGTTTCGCGAACACTTTTACTTTTTTAGAATATTTTTTTATTAATTCTCTTTTAGAAACATTGCGCCGAACAAGCCGGCCAATGTTTTCACGGGAAATGACGTCAATGGACTCCTGCAACGACATTTTCCTTTGGATAGAAACGTTTTTTCACGTGACGCATGATCTAGATTCCGTCAAAAGTTCCGTTCATTATAACTCTGGTGTTTACTTGCCTGTTTCAAGTCGAAAAAGTATACGAATCAACTAAATAGTTGCTTCGCGCATCTTATATACCTATTCCCATTTCCCAATATGTTGAAACACTCGAACAATATGTTCGTCGTTTTTTGTGGACCCAACTAGATGCAGCCATGCATACAGAGCGAAGGAATGCAATAAATTAATAATTTATGTGTCCTGTTTTTTAACCTTTCCCTTACGGTGCTAAAATAAAAATGTGCGATCCGGTGTAGGGTAGTCAGTACGCGTTAACAAATTAGCGATTTTAAATCGGAAAAACAGGAACATTCATAGCTAATCCCCTTATATATATATAATTATAATTGAAGTCAAAAATTATAATAATTGAGATTTAATTGCTATAAACATTTTTTAAAAAAATCATCTGGCAACGCTCACGGAACGGGCATAGGTCCGCTCTGGTTGCAAGCCCGAAAGAAACTGCCGGCGCGGCGGGACGGCGAGAGTGAGAACATTGAGCTAGAACATATGCAAGAGTGCGATGCGAATATAGTGTGACGCACTCAAATCGCTGTTTATACCCAAATTTGTCTTCGATTTTCACAAAATACCTCCGATGTACCCGATAAATTCTGATTATTATTAATATTCTTTTTTAAATCAATGCGTAAATATATTATGGAGGAATACCTAAAATCTTAACCTTGTATATATTATATTTCTAGAGATATTGATGGTTTTTAGAAGCAACGTGTAGAAGATACCTATCATAGGGAAGGGAGGGTTAAAATCAATTAACTGGAAAGCGTAACCGAAATACTTCGTATTCCCAGATTTTTTCTAGCAGTGATATTCTGAACCTTTTTTTTTCATATTTTGTTACATAATCCCCGTTTTGTTTATAATAATCAATTATCCAAAAGCGCAACCAAACTGAAGTATTTCCTCACGTAGTGTCAAACAAATAACTTTTGTTATTGCACAATATAATTACAGAAACGACTCGAAAGAGGATCAGATTCAATTGCAACACCTTACTAGTAACACGTCTAGATACAATTTCATACTCTTACTTGTAACACGTATTTCCTTATAACACGTCAATAAAGTTTTCTTCTAAAAATAATAATTGTCTGGTCAAATTCTTTGGCATATAGAATGGAATAATACTCCTAGCGGCTTCTAACAATATGTTAGGCGACAGCCTTCGCATTGTGTTAATAAGGTAGTTTGCTAAATGCCGAAAATCATTCTCCATAGATGGCGTTAGTGGGTCGGTTGTATAGGTTAATCTTGAAAAATTCATAAGTGCAACCAAATCTACATAGATGGCTGACTGAAACTGACACGTGAAGATAGATATGGATTTTGAAGTATTTATACATCTTCCAAAAATTTGTCATGCATGATCATAATACCAAAGGTGGAATGGGGAATGTTGTAATTACATAAAGCGTGCGCTTAACCCAACCAATGACAGGTCATAAGTCCTGTAAACACCTTGATCATCCATGTTCAGTTTCCAGTTTGCGTCTTCGTCTCTATTGAGATACAACTAAAAATTTGAATAATAATTGTGTTGGAAGTTATTCCATCCCAAAAATCGTCACCCGAAGGATAAAACATAAAATTGGTGACAAACCTATTATAAAAAAATCATAAAACACAGTCGAAGGAGATCGGTCACCACAATATAACATGTCTAGAAATTTGTCAACACTATAAATTATATAAAATATTCTACTATCTTAATATGATATGACAACAAACAAAGATAAGGCAAAATGTATGGTCGTTGAGGGAGACGATAGATCTATAAAAGTTGTTCTGGATGGCACCAGCATTAAACAAGTCAAAGAGTTTATATATCTGTGTAGGTAATAACCCAAGATGGACGCTCAAAGGTAGAAATTATAAGCAGAAACTTGAACTCTAAAAGTGAATGTAATAAACCGGGTTGAGGCGTTTGAGATGTGGATATACCGCAGAATGCTCCGTATACCGTGGACCGATAGGGTCAGTAATGCAAACGTAATACAGAGAGCCAGAACCAATAAAGAGCTGTTGTCAAGTGTGAAAATTAGAATGATCTCTTATTTGGGTCATGTGCTAAGGAGAGAAAAATACCACCTCCTTCGACTGATATTAATGGGTAAAGTAAAGGGACGTCGGGGAGTTGGAACAACATTTTTTTGCGCTTCATCATCTCGTCTTGTCCGGATAATTGACGTTCCGGTTAACTGACGTCCGGATAAACGACGATCTACTTTACTTTACTCAAAAACATTACCTTAACTTCTTATTTTGTACATATCTGAAGTTATTAGGCGATAAGTGGGCGATGACATTCCGAACGGAAGCTTGGAAATATGTCGTTTAGTCTGTAAATAACATTTGTGACTTGTAAGAAATAAATTATTTTTTATTGGCCAACGCGTGTTCTCCAAATCTCCATGTCTGCACTCGGGTCAACAGACGGAATTGTGGAGCGAAAGTAAGTTAAATATAGAACCAATTTCCACATACATTTAAGACGTGTATTTCTAATGAATCTCTTTTATCATATTGTTTTACTAAAATATCATAACTTCTTCTTCTTCTTTCCGTGTCCTGTCAGGTCTCCCCAACGTTGACTACCCTTGAGTAGGCCTCCCTGTCCTGGGCAGCTCGGAACAGCTCCCCCACGGTTCTTAGTCCCGTCCACTCTCGGATGTTCCTCAACCAGGAAACCCGCCTTCTCCCAACACCTCGTCGACCCTCAATCTTACCCTCAAAGAAGTGCGTACGTTTCGCCTCTCAGAACATGGCCCAAGTAGGACACCTTACGGACTTTGATGTTGGTCAGCAACTCTCTATGGAGAACGTTTGTGTTGCGGACCATGTCCGTCCAGGAGATGCGTAACATCCTTCGGTGTATCCACATCTCATCGGCCTCTAATCGGTTCATAATATTGACTTTGAATAATCATAACTACGAGTAGATTATTATTTTAAAATAGACAAAAACCCAGATGTGATCAAGAAAGACTACGAGAATATTTAAAATACAAGGGCAACACCCATCGCAGGCAACACCCTCAGAGATCGGATCAGAAATGAAACGATAAGGTCTGTCTGTGGTGTTGAGGACATAGTAAGATGTGGCAGAAGGCGCTTTTGGAGAGACCACGTGGACCGCATGGAGAATACAAGAATTTCACAAATTGTTAAAGAAGAAAACTCAAGCAGCAAGAGACTACCAGGAAGGCCGCCAAAAAGATAGCTGGACATCATCAACCCAGGGCAACTCACTGTCACAAACAGGTCATACGACCTAAACTAAGAGGTAGAAGAAGAAGAAGACAGAAAAAGTTACAGCATTCCTTTGCATTTAGCACAATCCTGTCACTGCCGAATCAGCCGTGCCTCCCTAATTAAATAATGAATAATCAACTCCAGACAGACCAAGTGATATATGGTTTCAGAACAGACGCGCGGGGATAATTATACTTCGATGTCCATAGTATGGTTATATGTCTTAATACTGCTCGTCGCGTGAGGGAAAGAAGCCGCATACACAGACGGTCATTCCGTAAGGAAAGAATCACGTGATAAGGATACACAAAAATACGAAACATTCGAATCTAATTTCCAGTTTTTTTTTCAAAGGGAAAACTGGTAGATGCGTTTGTGATGATTTGGATTTTATTTGGATAAAGTATGGACCCAGAGAACGGCTTTCGGCACTGTTTAGGGCCAAATGATATTGAGCTTTAACTTTTACGTACAGCAATAAAGCATTAAACTCAGAAATAGGGTAAAAGTGCAAGAGACCATAGCATTATAGAAAAAATAACGAAAATATCAATTGGATATAACATGTGATTTGTGTGATTAGCGAACCAAATCGAGGAAAACGTTGTACGATCTAATCAATTAAATTTTAAATGTAAACAAGATACGTTGTTTGAGAGTGGCTTTGATTGATTATGATTTGATGATACACGACTATAATTAAGTATAATAATTTTAATTTTTGATAAACTTGAAGGGTTAACTCTGTGAAATTCCATAATGATGAATTTTTATTAATTACCACACAGGTTTTTCTACCTTTGAATTTATTTTTCGTAGGTTTTCCACCTTTATCATCGTAAGATCAATCAATATAAACAGTTTATATCGATCTTCCGGTAATCTTCTTCTTCTTCTTCTTCCTCAGCCTAATCCCGTCCACTTCTGGACAAAGGCCTCCTCCATTCGCTTCCATGTCACTCTGTCGGACTGCATCCAAGTTATTCCGACGTGTCTGTTCAGATCATCCTTCCACCGTAATTGCGGTCGCCCTGCACTTCTCTTCGCCGTCCACGGTCTCCAAGTCAGCAGTCTTTTTGTCCACTTTTCATCTGAGCTTCTGGCTACGTGACCTGCCCATTGCCATTTTAGAGTCGCCGCTTGGTGGATGATGTCAGTGACCTTTGTTTTTTCTCTCACCGTATCTTTTCTGACTCTGTCTCTTAGGCTTATTCCTAACATGGCTGTTTCCATGGCTCGTTGGGTCACTCGTAGTTTCTTGGCACATTGTTTGGACAATGTAACAGTTTCAAGACCATCAGTACCAACTGGCAGAAGCAGGCTCCCGGTGATAAAGGTGTAAAACCTTTGAAACAAGTCGAGAAAAATAAACGCGAAAGCAATTTTAGTTTATTTTTTCCGTTCGGATTTCACTTTGCTTGTGGTATGAATCCCCACTTATATGTCGTTAATGTCGAAACTGGCACGCGGCCCATTGTGTGGCGACGCCCGCCGCCACGTGAAGCGATGCCCGACGTATTTCAACAATGCACGTGCAAATTTTGTATTGTGTCTCACGGGTCAAGCCCCGTGATTTAACATCTTTGGGGCAGTTAGGTGGCTTTTCATTACGCAAATTAAAACGTAACCCAGGCTCGTTGCTTTGTTAGATACAATTACATTAATTAAGAGAAAAAAATTACAAAAAATATATATAATTATGAAATAAAACTCCAATTAATTAATTAATACGAATGAAAATGCCTGTTTTCTAGAAGTTTCATTACATTTTTAGACGTTTGATAATGCCTTAGACAGGCGGAACATGTCATTCCTTCGACCTCCATGGCCGAGTGGTAAGTGCATTGACCGCCACCCCGAAGGTTCCGGGTTCGATTCCCGGCGAAGGCAGTGTGATTTTCACACTGTTTTTGGTAAATAACTAACTAACTAACCATCACGTCGTCTCCCCGAAGGGGAAGCAGAAAAAATGGACTGCCACACTTTTCTTTCCTGACATATTTCTCTCGCTTCCTCAACATTCATACACCGTGTCATGCACGCGTGTCGATTTCTCTGACTTCTCCAATTATCAAGATAAATGGGTGCCAGACGTGATATAGATATGCAGAAATTGGATTAACCATTCAATTAAAGCCTAGGTTCTCAAAGTGGACGATAACGCCCCCTTGTGGGCGTTTGAGAATTTCAGGGGGGCAGTAGAAGACCCAGAAAAAATAGGAGCGTGGGCAGACAAAAAAATATAGTCTTAAAAGACAAAAAAAACACGCTAATCACGTAGGTAGTAATAAAGCAAATTAAACTTAAATATTGGTTAATTTTGTTATTATATGTATTGTTATCATTTTTCCATATTTGTAATAACTTTTATGGGAAGGGGGCGTTGAAGGTTTATTTTTCTTGTAAAGGGGGCGGTGGCCCAGAAAATATTGGAAACCTATGGTTTAAGGTATCTATTTGAGAAAGGGTAAAGTAGTAAAGGAGATGGTTCTACTTTAGGAAGACAACATACTCTCTAAAGTTAAGAGTATTTGTCTTCTGAACGTACTTTCACTATCGTTGAGGTAGCATTGTAATAGCCAAAGGATAATTAGGAACTGTTCCCGAATTATGAAGGTTGGGGGATTGACTCATATTATGTTTATTATTTTAATAACAATCAAGGAGAGCAAAATTCGAATCTACAAGACATACGTACGTCCTATAATGACATACGGAATAGAAACGTGAGCTGACACCATCAGAACAAAAAGTCTCCTAAGAACCACAGAAATGAAGACTCTCCGATCCGTTGCGGGAACGACACTCCGAGACAGAATAAGAAATTCTGAAATATGAAAGATCTGCAATGTGGAAGATGTCGTGCGATGGGGATGACTGAGAAGCCGCTACTGAAGAGATCAGGTGAAAATAGCATATATAAAATAAAATAGCATGAAAATAGCATAAATATAGCCGCAAATAAAGTACCAACAGGAAATCGACCTGCAGGAAGACCACCTAAAAGATGGGGAGACGGTTGGACATCTGTATCCCAGGAACAGGCTCCGATAAATAACAGGACACAGTGCTAAATAAATCAGAAGAAGAAGAAAGATTCATTTGTTCTTAAATACAAATTGGTAGAAGCGTGCACTTTTACGCGGGGATTGTCTGGTGGACGTGCTAGAAAACGCGGCATTGCACGCATTAAACTCTAAAATAAAACTTCATAAATGTTGGGGAGATAAGTTTAGCGTATTTTTCTCAGTAGCCGACATAAATAGTCGAGGAGCATCGGACAGGCGGGACGTTGCACTTGCGCAGGCCCGCATCTGTGTCCTGGCGCCCCCTATCCCTCGCCACTATTTATACAAGTATTCCCCCAGAAACACGCCTCAATTTATGATACTGGAGCCACAATGCACTCTCTTGACCTTTCCCTTACTGCGCCAAAAAAATCACGGGTTTATTCACTCCAGGGAGATGATTTGCAATAGTCTTAGTAAACGCCTCTTAAATTGGTTATAGAACGCTATCTGATTGGTTCTTGGATCTTAGAAGGTGAAGTGTACGGCATTAGCTTCTAAAATACTCGGTGATTAGAAAATTACTATTTCGAAATTAATGTTGTGTTGCGGAAGGATATGCTTTTTTAATGGTTTCATTTTATTTTCATTTATTTATTTGGGGTAACAAACAGCGATTACATTACATAAATAAAACATACAGAAACAATAAAATAAATGATATATGAAACTCATTAAAGGCATTCCAAAAAATTCCCATATAACACAACATCTCAAAGAACTTCACTGGCTTAAAAGTCCAGAAAGAATCCAGTATAAACTCTGCTGGACAGTTTTCAAAGCGCTACATGGAATGGTACCAATTTATATATCTGAACTCTGTATAACGGACAGCCTAAATACAAGGAAATCCACACTTCGCTCGGCGAACTCCTCAGCAATAGGAAGATTACTTGAGCCGAAGCGTTGCCCCAGTACAAATTTCGGGGATCGAGCGTTCGCGGTAGCCGGTCCATCAGCTTGGAACAATCTCCCTTTACACCTCAGATGCATAAATGATCCGACAGATTTCAGATCTAAATTGAAAACCCATCTTTTTCATATTTCATACCCAATTTAAACATTTATACTTTGTTCTACTATACTTTTTAACCGATCGCTTTTTAAGCGGCCGCATTTAAATTTTTAGATTTAAAACAAGTCTTAATGCGCCCTTGAGGTGATAACATCACAAAAACGGCGCTTTAGAAGTTATCATATTTTTATTATTATTATTATTATGAAGATGAGAGGCGGCTTGTGATCACGCGCTTGGCGCGAAGCATATAGTGTGGCCGGTCCCATAGTACGTCATTCTTTGGGTCGCCAGGTGTTCATCTTGACTCCTACTCTGGCACTCCGATGTGGCCGTATCCTTACGAACCACTGGGCTAAAACATAATCCAGGAGAATGAAATGTAGCGATTTTTTTATTGTTTCTTGAACAATTATGTAAAACTCCATATTAAATAATTAATACAAATGAAAACGTCAGTTTTCTAGAAGTTTTATTATATTTTATGGGGATGACATGTTTCACCCTTCTAAAGCTACTAACGCACATTTGATAATGCCTTATAAGGGCGAAACATGTCATTCAGATAAAACATAATAATACTTCTAGAAAACTGACGTTATCATTCGTATTAATTATGTAGCGATTTCGATCAGGTTGCGTGGTCGTTTTTTTACGACCTCTTCTACTTTGTATCAATGGCAAACAAGTTACTTTTGGATGGTCCTGAAATCTATCACTGTGAGGGAAGGTTTCGCCGACTTTATGTCATTTCCAAGGACACCGGGTATTTTTGTTCAGGTAACACTACACGTCGAGGAACCTTCTTTTCTGCTAAGAACAAGATATGTATTTACAAGTATTAAGTATATACTTTTATGCCTTTCAGGTTTGTACTCATTCATCGTGGAAATGACGTACCCAGCCATCATCTTCCTCATTGCACTCACCTCATCTTCAGACCTTTTCCTCAAACAGTAAGTTTGATTTTCAGAGATTTATAAATAAACCTCCGAAAACAGGGGAAAATAAAATATCTTCTATGTTCGCCATACTTTGTGTTGTAGGTGTTTTTATGTCTTTTTCTTTTTTATATGCTTTGTATATACAACACTACCTTTTAAAAAATTTAAATTACATATCAGACATGTTTCGGACAACCGGTCCTTCCTCAGTGATATTATAAAGATACGTATTTAAAATATTATAAAATTGTTTACAAATATGAGTAGTTTTGACAGATATAATAAAGATTTTTTTTCTTATTAATTAATCTTTATAATATCTGTCAAAACTGATCATATTACATATCAGACATGTTTCAGACAACCGGCCCTTCCTCGGTGATATTATAAAGATACATAATTAAAATATTATAAAATTGTTTAGAAATATGATCAGTTTTGACAGATGTTATAAAGATTAATATAAAGATTAATTAATAAGAAAAAATAAATCTTTATAACATCTGTCAAAACTGATCATATTTGTAAACAATTTTATAATATTTTGAATATGTATCCTTTATAATATCACTGAGGAAGAACCGGTTGTCCGAAACATGTCTAATATGATTTTTTTTAAAGTTAGTGTTGTATATACTAAGTATATAAAAAAAGAAAGAGACACAGAAAATAAAATATTTTTAAAAACTCTTTTCTATATTCGCCTACACTTTATGTTGTGGATTTATATTTGAATACTTAAATATAATTACACTTGGTATTACAAAACTGAAAATTGTAAACAATGATAAAGGTTTCTTGTAAAAGAAACATGTTTGTGTTAAGTGAAAATAAAAAGCGTTGTATTACAAAGTGTAATTATATTTATTCAAATATTATTTTAAAAAAACTTGTTCAAAATAATAAAAACTCTCTTTGTGCGGCTAGCTTCATTTGCAGTAAAACAAAAGGTCTCGAACTGCGTTTAGCTACATTTATAGTTGCCTCAGGGATGCAATATCAATGTTATGATTATTTCTAATTCTTAAGCTTATTTTTTTATGCTTCTCTTTTAAATTCTCATAATGAAATTGCAAACGATCCGGAAATATGTCTGTAATGTTTGTAATTTTTTATTAAAATAAATTAAATGAAATTAAATAGCTCAGATAGATGATCCCCGTTCATTATGATATTATGCACAATTTAGTAGTAAGAAACTGAAATGTTCTAAGACACATTATTATACGAGCTGCAAATGTAGCACACCGTAGTTCGAAACCAATGTTTTTGGACTGCAAATATAGCCAGCCGAATAATAGGGGTTAACTTGATGTATTAATATTCCAATTTCCCAGAATAAAAGCCGAACACAGCCTCCTGTGCACCCCGTGCAATGGACCAGAGTGCGATCTGACGTATGGAAGCTGCGATTATGGAACATATAGGAACTTCTGCGGACAACAACAATGTGCAAAGGTACGTAATAACACACTCCTAATGGAATAACGCCAGTTGGTATTTATGGTCTTGAAACTGTTACATTGTCCAAACAAAGTGCCGAGAAACTACGAGTGACTCAAAGAGCCATGGAAAGAGCCATGTTAGGAATAAGCCTAAGAGACAGAGTCAGAAACGATGCGGTGAGAGAAAAAACAAAGGTCACTGACATCATTCACCGGGTGGCGACTGTAAAATGGCAACGGGCAGGTCATGTAGCCAGAAGCTCAGACGAAAAGTGGACAAGAAGACTGCTGACTTGGAAGCCGTGGACGGCAAAGAGAAGTGCAAGGCGACCGCAACTACGGTGGAAGGATGATCTGAACAGACACGTCGTAATAACCTGGATGCAGTCTGCACAGGACAGAGTGACTTGGAAGCGAATGGAGAAGGCCTTTGTCCAGGAGTGGACGGGAATAGGCTGAGGAAGAAGAAGAAAAAGAATGGAATGACGTCAAATATTTATCTTCTTGACCTGTTTGTCACGGTGGGCTGTCCTGCGATGATGATGCCCAGCCATCTCCCAATCTCTTTGGCGGCCTTCCTGGTAATCTCTAGCCGCTTGGGTTTTCATCTTTAACAATTTTTGCAATTCTTGTATTCTCCATGCGGTCTATGTGGTCTCTTCAAAAGCGCCTTCTGCTTCTTCCACATCTTACTACGTCCTCAACACCACAGACAGACCTTATCGTTTCATTTCTGATCCAATATCTGAGGGTTTTGCCTGCGATGGAGGTTAGGGTTCGCATTTCTGCTACTCTAAGAAGGTTCTTAGTACTGTTGGTATCGGCTCTGACCTCTATTCCAAACGTCATGATAGAGCGAACGCATGCCTTGTATATCTTGACTTTACTTTCGGTTAGCATGTATTTGTTCCTCCATATGGTGTCGCGTAAGCAGCCAGCCACGGCTGTCACTTTGTTTAATAATTATTTATGTTCGTCATTATTCAAGTCTTACAAAAAATGTAACAAATGAAAAAATTAAAAGTAATTTTTAGGAGAAAGTAAAGTCATACAAGACAATACGCAAGATGACTGAGAAAATTATGTTTGCTATCGCGACCCGAAAATAGGTATAAAAAGAAAACTTGTTCGTTGCTCCTGTATACAGGCAATCTTTCTTACATTCGTGTAGGTGTAAGTGCACAAAAAATAACCAATATCGTCTATTTTATTGTAAGATCAACAAGGACTTGGACTTGGATCTTCTGGCTTACAGAGGTTCAGCTCTAATGGCTATTCTTCTTACGTCTGTGGAAAACATTGTTGGAATGTGATTTGGTGGTTGTTTTATGATGGGGCTAAATGTACTACTCCGAAAGAAGGCGAGGGGGGATTTAAGGTTTATGATAAAGTATTACATTATTGTCAAGGAATGGAAGACCAGTTAAGGTTAGGATTGTATTTATAGAAAAGTCTGTTCCCGAGGGGAAGATAAGCGGAGCAGTGCTTGGATGGAGTTGTGGTAGGAGATAGCATCCTGCGTGAGACCATTTTGCTTGGCGGAGTACGTAGTGGGCTATCGGGGAGGATTTTTACTATCCGGATTGGTTGCGGGAGGGGTAAAGCACTGAATGATGGTGAACAACTTGGTGGTAAAGGGTCATTATTGATAAGGAAGATGGTAATGATTTAGGTCGTGGTCTGGAAATGAAAGAGATGAAGTTGGAGTAGTGCAAAGAATAATAGAGCTGGAGCCGCAGTATTCTGATGTACCAAAAGAGTGTAGTAACGGTGGGCTGTCATCGGGCAAGGGCGCTAACAAGGCATCTATTGAGAACAGGTAAAATATTATATTGTATATAGTATACTACCAAAAACGCATGAGAGATGGTTCCACATTAGGAAGACAAGATACTCTCCAAATGGAGAACATTGTTTAAGCGTGGACAGGAATAGGCTGAAAAAGAAGAAGGAGTGATGTGAATATTGTATATTATTATGCTTATTCATTTCGTTTATCGATTTCGCCAGGGGCCCAATCAAACATGCGGCGGACTATTCGACCAGAGAGGAAGGTGCGGGGAAGGTTTGAGCTGCAGATGCAACGTGTGCACCGGCTGCTCCACGGACACGCTGGAGTGCTTCTCGCGGCCCTGCATGCCTGACATGCCAGAAGACCTGGGCCTCCGCCCCGTGCCCAAGCCGGAGCGCTACCCATTCACGACCCTCGGATAGAAGCATCCCCAAACCGGACCGACCACCCACGATAAAAAATTATCTTTTATTATATCTGCATGCTAGCGCTTGAAATTTTTACAACTTATTACTACTGTTTAGTAATCTATTAATAATTTTAATATTAAATCATTTGTTTGGAGTCGTTGTGAGGTTTTTCTTAGGATCGTGTGATATTTTATTATTTATTTTATAATATATTATACATTATTATAAAAATTTAAGTACTGTAAGTTTATATTATTACGTCAAAATACTTTTTGAATTTATTGTACTTTTTTATTATTATGAAATACTTTCGTATTTTGGGTTGCTTGAGTACAGCTTAAAGCATTTTATTAATTAACCGTTTAATTAAAACACAGTTATATAATATCACAATTGATTTAAAATTATCGCGGCAACTGTTTCGCTAACCAATGCTAGCATCATCGGGTGTTATTCTTATTCTTGTCCTATCACACCTCCGTGGTGCATAGGACCTCAAGAAGCCTTCTCCACCTGACTCTATCGCATGCCTGATGCCTAACATCATCCCAAGTGAGACCTGCTGATTTGACCTCGTCCTTTTTCTCCAGGTGGCTCTAGGTCTGCCTCGCTTCCTCTTTCAGTCTAGTACGCCCGGTGTGCACCAGGTGTTTCTATCAACATTTTATTTAAGAAATATTAATTTGAAGTTCTGACGAATTTTATATTATATAACACAAAATATATATTATATACCCATATTTAGATTCCAATGAAGATGCCTATCAAGTATTTTTTAACATTCCATTAAATAAATTCTTTTCAAATTCCATCGTATTTTAAAATGTTAATTCCTTATAGATATATTAGAAAAAATGTTTTAATTTGTTTTTTACGTATTGAAAATAGATGGCCTTACATTCCATTATATTGTACAAATATTTCATTTTAATTTCGGTCGAAATTTCAATATTATTAAATAAACATAATTATTATGTGTTAATTAATTATTAACTTCATAGTTTATTTACTATGTGCTATTAATTTTTTTTAAACATATTTTTTTAATTCTAAAACAGTATTATGTTAGATAAAATTTTGGCTAAACTTAAGGTTTTAATACTATGGATTATTTTATTAATTAAAGCACATGTTTCTCTACCTACGATTTTATTTTTGTCGACATATTTCAAAGGTTTCATACCTTCATCATTGGGAGAATGATATAAACTCGCCCCCGATATGAAGGTATAAAACCTGCGAAACAGGCTTAGAAAAATAAACTTAAAAGTGAAAAAAAAACAGTGTTTTAATTAACTTTGTTTGGACAATACTCAATTTTGTTAATTTAGATTTTAGACATTTTTGGTTTTAATTTTTAGATCAAACGTGCTATATCGTTATTTAAATAAAAACTCTCGATTGTCAATTATATAATACTCTAAATGATACATAATAAACAAGGATAATAATACATATATACGTATATACTGCCTATCTCACATTAATATGATTTTTTTAGCACCCCGCCTGATAATATATGACATTGTATAATGAACACAAATGAAAACGTCAGTTTTCTAGAAGTTTTATTATGTTTTATGGGAATAACGTTTTTTTCCCTTCTAAGGCATTATCCAATGTTAATGGACATAATGCTTTAGAAGGGCGAAACATGTCATTTCTATACAATCTAATAAAACTTCAAGAAAACTGACGTTTTCATTTGTATTCATTCTTTAATATGGAGTTTTTTACATCATTGATCAAGAAACAATAAATAATGACATTGTATTCTATCTAGTTTAAATATTTTATGTTATATTTTAAGTAGTCGAAATTGTTTTTACATAGTTAGGTAGTTAAATTAAGTTGTGAGTGAAACAAATTTAGTGATTGCAATTTATTATATATATAGTTTTTATTTAATTTTTAACCACATAACTGATATGCAAAGATCTCAATTGATTTAATATATAATAATATTACACTAATATATATAAGATTCCAATCAAGAAAAACTAATTAAATATTAATATTTATTTATTATTTTTTAATAATGGTTTTAAAATTAAACTATTAGTGTTCTTAATTATACAAATATAAAACCGACCTATTCATTACAATTTTAATTGCATCTCAAATAGCTTTAAATGCGTTTATTTTAATAAATTATTATTATATTTGCTTCTATAACTAGTTTCTTTAATATGTTTTCATCTAGGATTATTTCTAATGATATGTTTTATAAATGCAGACGCTTCTTGTAAGGCAACTCAACATATGTATCTACACATGTTTTGAATTGTAATATTTATTTATAAACATTTAATTATTTATTAAATCTAAGTTGTACCTATAATGCATTTCAGCTGCTTGACAAATATTTGTTCTCTATTCTTTATTGCTATTTTTATTTTGTTTATCTAACTTCGAATAACATATTTAATTTAATTGGAACAATATGTTAACTATATTTTTTATTTATTATTGTTGTTTTTTAAATTTATAATATGTTGTTAAAGTCGCATTTACTACTGTTAAGTTCTATTTATTTCTAATTAACTTTGAAGTAACAATGTATTACATAATCCCAAGTGCGTGCTAGCTACTCTGCTTGAATTAACTTTTTGAATCATTTTATTGGCTGGAAAATGATTTAATAAGTTGATGCGTAAATTGTAACATTCTATAATTGTATAATCCCCGTATGGCGTAATAAATTAAATTTGAAACATGTTATAACAAATACAGGCAATGCAAATTATATGGTGTTTTAATTTTCATTGTGGTTTCCAAAAAACTCGAAGAACACTTAAACAATTAATATGTAATGAAATATCAATGTTTCCACAAAGAACTCCATAATTCAAGTCTCAATTAATAAATATTACGATAAAATTATCAAGAATCCATTCTTTCACACAAAAATCGCGAGAAAAACATCTTGTCAATTTAAAAAACGAATTATAATTAAATATGCTCTCCGAAAAATAAGCAACTTTCCTAAAAATCTAATTCGAATAAAAACACCTATTTTCTAGAAGTTTTATTATAGAGGAGGGTCCGATATTCTGCGAGCTACCCGCTTGCACAGCGCGGGCCATAACTGAAAGCTGTGCGTCTCTCGTCTTAATTAATCTTAGATGTTCTCTGCGAAAATCGGTTTTATTATAATTTACGGGATTGACATGTTTCGCCTTCCTTAGGCATTATATGCGAAATAAATTATAATAAAACTTGTATAAAACAGACGTTTTCATTCGTAATAATTATTAAATGTGGAGTTTTAGATCATTGTTCAAGAATTTATAACATGTTTGATAATGCCTTAATCCAAAATACATTTAATAATGCCTCAGAAAGGCAAAACATGTCATTCACATAAATTATAATAAAACTGATTTCAGAGAACATTTTAGTCTAAGTTTAATTAAGCGGGTACCCACAGAATATCAGACCCTCCTCTACAATAAAACTTCTAGAAAATAGGTGTTTTCATTCGTATTAACGCTCTAGATTTATTGGAAAGTTGTTTATTTTTCGAAGAGGAAAATTATTCATCATATATATATTTTTTTATTGAGAAGATGTTTTTCTCGTATTTTTTGTGTGAAAGAGTGGATTCTTGATTATTTTATTGTAATATTTATTAATTTATTAATTAAAAAACTTCTAGAAAATAGACATTTTCATTCGCATTCAATGTTTAATATGGAATTTTACATCATTGTTCAAGAAACAATACAGAAATCTAAAGTGTTTCTTACTACGAGTACTATAAATATTAGAAAATCTTTTCCTTGTTGTGGATCATTTGACAAAGGATATACAGCACACATCCTTGTGGTGCATCCTGCATGCGGACGATATCGAATTAACCAAGCAGATGCAGGAAACTCTGGAGAGATGGATCGGCCTTGGAATATAATGGTTTGGGAATCAGCAGGACAAAAACGGTACATATAATCTGCGGTTTTGATGGAGCACCTACATATGGAATCAATATTATGTATATTGAAGGAACTCCCATACCGCAGACCACAGAATTTTAATATCTAGGTTCCATGATTGCCGTAAACGCTAGCACTGAAGCTGAAGCTGACATGCAGGACGAAGACGGCCTGGCTCAAATGGCACACACTAAGCTGAGTTCTTTGCGACACAGGGATCCCCATAAGAGCGAAAGACAAGGTCAACAAGACGGCTGTCTGACCGACAATGCTATGCTTACGTTACTGAAAGTTGGGCTAGTAAAAAGGTTCATGAGCAAAAGCTCCACATGAAGATTCTCAGATGGGCTAGAAGCGTAACCAAATTTGTAAGTCCGCATCGAGCATATTCGCCCTCGCCCCTATAATATATAAGGTTGAGGAAGCCATTCTATGATGGTTTAGCCACCTCATGCGCCGAGAAAATGAACACATTATAATGTCTGCCCTTTGAATCCCAACAATCCAGAGGGGTAGAGGACGGACTTTGGCAACATAGGGATCATCTATCGAGGCCACTCTCAAAAAATGTCTCAACAGAGAGGTGACCCGAGACAGAGCGTCCTGAAGGAATCGTTGAAGGAGGTCCTACCCCGCTTAAAGTGAGAAATGGCAAAGAGAAAAAAATTCTACCGAAAAACATGGCTAAACACACTGAATAAAGTAACGTTTATTGTTTATTGGGAAAAGATATAACACTCCGTATTAAATAATTAATACTAATGAAAACGTCTGCTTTCTAGAAGCATTGTTTTATTTTATACGTTTTACGGTGCCAATGATGACATCACCGTATCTTTATAAGTAAATACTACTGGTTCTTCATTTGCGGAATGTTTATGGTTATTTTTGTTCTTTGATTGAAAATGAATATACAAATCTTATACAGCCAAACCTGAACTGATCTATGTAGCTTTTACTATAATATGAAATATTGACAAAAACGTTGACTGCATATTTACACCTCATCTAAAAATATAACAATATTTTAAACATATTATTCCAGTGCGCAACATAAAATAAATTATTCGCGTATTGTTCCGAGTCTGCGTCGTGACGCACAACGTGTAACAATGCGCGCGTAAAGCTATATGTAGCGTCACCTTAAATAGTTCCCGGCATTTCCTACAGATGGCGCCGTCGTCGCCGGATCATCTGTTCGGTCGCTGCATTCTGCAACAATAAACTGTCAAAATCCGCCGACCGTATGGGAGTGTTGTAGCGGAAAAAACTTTGTTTACTAGTGGAAAAGTGCGCGCGTCAAAAACCATGATGCATTTCGGGACGCGCGAGTTCTCCGTGCCCGAATTGCATGCAAAATTCGGCGAATATATGGAAAACCAGGAGAACGTCGACCGCGCCGCGACTTACATCTACGATTCTCTGGTAGAAGACCTGACGATGGGAGTGCTTTTTGAATTTCACCACGGAATGAAAACGGGACTCACCGAGCTCCTCGAGGGAGAGCCGGAGAAAGAGGAGCCCCTGCTGATCGTGAGCGCGCCGGAGTGCGATGTGTTCGGCCTGTCTGTGGTGAAGAAGACGCCGGACTGCAACTGCTCCTGCCCCAACTGCGACCGTCCCGTGTCCGCCACCAGGTTCGCCCCGCACCTCGAGAAGTGTATGGGTGAGTACTTAATTACAGAACCGTTCGCCTTGACATTTCGATCTATTTTTGACATCTCTGCGCACTGCATCCAAACTATCTCCGATGCATCACGCCAATGTTTTTATTTCTTGTTTATTTTCGTTGTTTCTCTCGCACTTCAAGTTCTTAGTCCACTTTATGTATTATAAAATCTGTCGTATTCATTAAAAAATATTTTTTTGTTTTCTTTTATTAATTACGTAAAAACGCGTATTTAGAACTAATTAAAACTACAACTATTTTTTCTGTGATTTTATTCTTTTGCATCAATAACTTGTTTCAAACGATTTGTCGAAAATAATCCTAACAGCTGTTTGTCATTCTTCTTTAATTGAATTGAAATATAAAGTATCCATCTGTATTATGAGTCATAATAATGACATTCCAAGAATTTTTCGTTACTCAATATAAAGCACGTTTTAAATTGGCATTTTAATAATTTCATCAGGGCGATGACATAATAAACGTGCTTGGAGTCTAATCAATTGGTCACTGGTTAGATTGTGACCAATAGCCAATCCCAATGTCTAGCATAAGTGAATCAACTTACTACTTATATTAGAGAAAAGTAACTCTAAGATGTTTTTTATTTACTCTACAACCTCTTGTTGAAATCTCCCATCTTCAAGCCCAAACCCTTCCAAATCTTTTATGATTCAAACATGAACGGATCTCCTTTGTATTATGGTCCATTAACCGCCCTACCTCCAGGTAACTTTCCGATAAATATGCAAAAACAAATCATCTTTTTATTCTTCTTCTTCTTCGCATGCCGTATCAGGTCCCCCCGACGTTGACAATCACTCCGGTGAAGACTTCTCTATCTTGCGCAACCCGGAACCCCCACATGTCTCATCCTGGTCCAGTCTCTTATGTTGCACAGCCAAGGCGTTTGCCTCCTACCAGGACCACGCTGCCCCTCAATTTTT
This sequence comes from Lepidostoma basale, assembly GCA_022606425.2. Classification (NCBI taxonomy): domain Eukaryota; kingdom Metazoa; phylum Arthropoda; class Insecta; order Trichoptera; family Lepidostomatidae; genus Lepidostoma; species Lepidostoma basale. Next base: position 56,443 of record JAHDVF020001590.1, on the reverse strand, counting down.
CCCATCAGTATTAGTTGGAGCAAACTGTATTTATCTCCCCGCAGAATGTGACCCAGATATGAAATCTTACGGACCTTAACGTCTATTAGCAGTTGTCTACTACAATTGGCTCTCCTCAAAACCTCCAAATTGCTGACGAAATCTGTCCACAGTATGCAAAGCATTCTCCTGTGCAACCACATCTCGAATGCTTCTAACCGGTTCATAGTGTGCACTTTCAGGGTCCAAGTGTCCGAGCCATAGAGTAATACAGACCAGACATAGCACTTCAACATCTTTTTATAAATTAAATTAAATTATTTTGAATTACGAAACCTAAAAGACTCGAATGTACACTTTGCCTGCCCTTGAAGAACTACTTGTGAAGACTTGTATCCCTAACAGTTAAAGAATGTTATTCATTCTTCTTGTCCTGTCACACCTCCGTGGTGCATAGGGCCTCGGGGATCCTTCTCCATCCAAATCTATCGCACGTCTGACGTCTAAACGTAATTCCAAATGAGAACCGCCGCCTGAATCTTGTCCTGCAGGGTTCTTCTCCAGGTGGCTCTAGGTCTGCCTTGCTTTCTCTTTCCATCCAAAGGGGACAAGTCTAGTTCCCCCTGAGCGATGCAGGCTGGGTTCCGTCTCAGAGTGTGACTGATCTATAGTCATATAATAATTTATTAGTTTTTTAATGTTTTGGGGTGTTTCAGGAATGGGACGGAACAGTTCCCGGATAGCATCTCGCCGGATCGCCAGCAACAGCAAGGAGCCGGCCATGTACACCGGGCTGCTTAGCGATGATGACGATGATGCAGATTGGGTTGGAGATCGCAGAAAGAAGAAGTTGAGGAACAACGGTGTTAAGAAGCAGACCAAGATAAAGTGAGACCATTAAATTATTTTTAAATATAAATATGCATCTAAAGATTTCTTAGATGTATTTTTGTAACATCACATTTCATTGCTTATTTTGCTACAAATGTATTAGCAAATGACTGCTGTTGCTAACTTCAGGACATGGTCAGACAGTTGTAGGAAGACTAGGAAATCTACTGACCATATACATTTTATTTTATCTTTTCAATCTTTCGATTAACAAGTGGTAAAAGATATAAATATACAGCTGGATTATATATTTAATATTGTTGAATTAACTATTTTTTAATCATTTAAAACACACCACTAAAGTTTTAATAATGCCACACCACAAATTAAGTGCTTCATACGAAATTATGTTTTACAACAGCCAAGGGTTAGTAAAGCTTGGATAGTATACTGAGTTCACAATACGACACAAAGATTTTTATAAGTTTACCTTTAAATATTTTGGATTGTGTTGGCTTAATCTCAGAGACAAGACTTTCAAGCTGAAAAAATATTGTTTTGCTACTTTTAACACCACCGAGTTGAAAGGATTTTAATCATATTAACAATAAATACTAATAAACCCAATATGTTTATCAAAAACATTAACTAATAACTGTGTATTTTCGTATATCTTCTACAAAATATGTTTTATAATATTTATTACACACTTGATCTACTAGGAACTTGATTTATTTCCATAGGTTTTTTTCAAATCAAATCAGTTTATTTTCTCAAAAGATATTACCAACAAAATTAAAGTTTAAGGCATCTATTGAGAACAGGTAAAATATAATAAACCAGAGTAATATATCTATGGGCTAAGCTCAAAACAACTTGACAGGATTCAATTTTTTCATACTAATTTTAAAATGTAATATGTAGCAACAGTTTTACGTATTGAATTTCAATCAAACTACTCTCAAAGCCTTCCTGGGACTAATAAGAACAAACTGTGATATTTTCAAGTAAATCGAAAACAAACATTCATTTTTATTATGTAGATAATACCAAGAATGCATGAGAAATGGTTCCACTTTAGGAAAACATGATACTCTCTATTCTATGAGTATTTGTCTTCTAAACATACTTTCACTGATATGAACGATGTTTTGATGTAATATTATTTGTGTTTTAACAGCGGTACGGCCAAAGCCTCGAGCACAAATGGAGTCAGCTCTGAAAGCACCAGCACAAGCACACAGGAATCAGGTGGCGCCACATACGAGACCATGACATGGAACGAGAAGAAAAACCTTCTCGTCCAGATCTGCGGAGTCGTCTCTGAACACACAAAGAAACTCTGCACCAGGTTTGTTTACAGCCCATTCACTTATCACTCTAGAATGCATTCTATGTATGGGTTGTAATTGTTTATTGATTGTTTTCATAATTAAAAATAACATATTTCTTAATTAAATGAGCATATCAGAGGAATCCTAAAAGTGATCCCCATAACGGAAAAAAAACAAGGGTACATCGTCTGCGATGGTACGGCCATGTGAGCAGGAGGGACGATGACTACATTATTTCTCTTTTTCTTTTTTTATACACTTTGTTTATACAACACTTACATTTAAAAAAATTAAATTACATAGACATGTTTCGGACAACCAGTCCTTCTTCAGTGATACATATTATAAAGATACATACAGATTTAAAATATTATAAAATTGTTTACATGATCTGACAGATGTTATGTTCTCCCATTCTTTCTGATAAATGGAAAAACTCAATAAAAATATGTAACTAAATGGTATATATCATTATTTCTTTATTTCAGATCAACTCGCTGCCCTCAACATACTGAAGAGCAGCGCAAGACTCTCCGCAGCACTGTACTGGACCCTTCTCTGGAGCATGCGGCTTCCTCTTCGTCAGCCGAGACCCCGCCACTACCTCCGCCTCTAACTCCGCACGACGTGGGCTCCCCTCCCGACTCGAGCCCCTCGTCAAGCTGCTCTTCTTCCAGCCGCAAGAGGGACAAGCATCGCTCCAAGAACTCCAAAGCCAAACGCGAAAAGCTGAACCACTCACCGGGGAAAGAGTAAAGCATTTACCAATTTTATTATTGAATGAATGATATCATAGAATACAAGATTATTTCGATAGCCTTCGAAAAATTACTTCAGCTGACTTAACACATTGTCTGCAGAAAGGATATAAATACCCTTTTCGCGAACTCGTATTTGAAATGTAGAATATGTTTAAGTCATTTTCATGATTATTTATTATCACATGACAAAGTATACATATACAGACAAATTCGGTTATTACAATCACGGAAAATTCGAGATCTTGGATCTAACGAGGAAACATTTGTTGACATTTTAGTTTATGATTTTTTCTTTCTTCTTCTTTTTGTCCTGTCACATCTCCGTGGTGCATAGGGCCTCGAGGAACCTTCTCCACCCGATTCTATTGCATGCCTGATGCCTAACATCATCCCGAGTGAGGCCTGCTGCTTTAACCTTGTCCTGCAGGGCTCTTCTCCAGGTGGTTCTAGGTCTGCCTTGCTTCCTCTTTCCCCCCATAGGGGACCAGTCTAGTGTGCCCTGAGCGATGCAGGCTGGGTTCCGTCTCAGAGTGGGACCGATCCACTGCCATTAGCGTCTAGCGACTTGTTCTCTAATTGGCTTTTCGTCTGCCATGGTCCAGAGAACGGCATTTGACACTATTTGGGGCCAATAGATCTTGAATATTGAGCACCTGAAATTTTTCAATAGTGTCCGCGGTAGATTTCCAAGTCTCACATCCGTAAAGCAGTACACCTTTAACGCTACTGCTGAATATTTGGAGCTTGAGCTTTCTCGAAATGATACTGGAACGCCATACAGGGCGAAGCATAGCGAAAGCTCCCCTTGCCTTGTTGAGTCTACTGGCTACATCTTCCTCCGTGCCTCCCGAAGGTGCTATCATACTACTGAGGAGGCAAAAGCTGGTCGTGGTCACAAGGGGGACACTGTGGAGCAAGATTGGGGTGAAGTCATTTGTGAACACTCGTAGGTCTACTGTCTAGGACATGTTAGTTTTGAGACCTACTTTTGCCGCTTCCTCGTGAAGTCTACACTGTTTCTGCTCTGCATCCACCCGGTTTATTGAAGGCAAACTGATTTTCTCTTTACTTACATTTATTCACTTTTGTAACAAGCTACTTCTCTCTAATTGTATATTTTTGTTTGAATTGCAACTTTTTGTATTAAATGACCGCTCCAGATACTTCATGTCTTTGTGTGATGGATATATTTATAAACATATAAAAATACCTATTCTCTGATATAACGAGTAACGCTTATAATAAGCAAATTCAGTCAGTCCCACGGTCATAAGGCCGATCTTCACTTACGCAGTCCCAATCTGGGGCTATGCAGCTTCGAGTCACATACGAAAACTCTAAATCCTGCAAAATAAGGCTATCCGTTTATTGCTTGGTGCGCCTTCACGGACCAAGATCACACAACTGCACCTAGAATCGGGAATCCTGATGATAGATAAATTCATTCTGAAACTTGCCAAACGTTTTTACATTGGACTCCCTTCACATCCTAACCCCAAAATAAAAGACCTCTCAAATTACGACCCAAACCCCACAAGCACCCAAAATCGATTCTCCTTCAGAGGAACACTCCGGGCCACACAAATCATGCACTGCATAAACCAACAACCCACTAAATCACCTTCAACAATGTTCCCATCAGACGTAAGAGGAATAGCCACATGTGCTGAACCTCTGTGAGCCAGAAGATCCAAGTCCAAGTCAGTCCCATCTTCCTCGTAATAACCAAGTCAGACTGTAGTTGAATGTTACCATTGTGTTTCAGTTACAATCTGTGTGCATATAGTTTAGTTACAAGCATCAAAATTACCCGCAGACAATATGTTAATATAGTATGCTATCCGACGTTCTTCTATTCAGATGGAAGCTTTGTGAACCTAGGTCACGTCCTTCTCCGGTGGACATTCACAGATATATGCGCGACTGTTGGTGAATTCTATGATGTCATTTATCAATTTGGTTTCATCTAGAGAGCAATTTTCTTATTTGCAGCTATTGAAAATGCAGTAACCCTGTAGCGCCAACAGATTGTTAGAAATCTTTCCAACTTGTTCATATGATCACAGCGTCTACAATTTTATTTTTATTAATATCCGAGTTATTTAACAGTTTGTATGATGCAGGGATATGTCCCCATATGTGTTATAGAGTTAATAAATAAATGTTTTAATGAATGTTCTGGATCTGTTGTGACAATGTTATCTTGGATGTTCCTAGGGTTAAGACATAGGGAATTTTTGATTAATGGAAAATCATTATTGGAACTGGAGCAACTGCTACAGCACACAGTAAATATATTATCAGGTCTCCTTGATTTGGAAGTTACTGGAAATATATTATATTATTAGTTCATATAACATAATAAAGATTTCTGTATTTTTATGTTGTGGACCAGGGTTTCCCAAGCTTTGACATGAAAATTAAAATTCAATTTTATGTCAAGTAGGTATACTTAACTAACTAACCATCACGCCGCCTCACGAAGACTCCTTTCCTGACATACCTCTCTCAATTCGTCAACATTCATACGCCGTATCATGCACGCACGTCAGTTTCTCTGCTCCTCGCGTAACCGACATTTAATATTTGATTTATTTGATCCTGCCACGTTTTCACGCGTCTTCCTCTATTTCTAGTTCCGTTTACGTCATTTATATATACTTAGGTATACCTTATTAACAAAATTTAACAAGGTAGATTGTTTTTTTATAAATCAAATGTTTAAAAATAACTCCAAAGTTGTGGTCTTCATAACATGGATATTTTTGGGTCCCTGATTACAAACTTGTTTAAATCTAACACATTATTTGATGATTGAATTTCTTCATCTGGTGTTACATCGAGACATTTCCTAGATTTTTGTATATTCGTCACCTGAGAGTAAGAGGGTTCCAACTAACAAAATTTCACATTTGCCTTTTTTTCGTGAAAAGGGTTCTTACTAACCTTATCTATACGTACAATTAAAAAAAACATGTAATTGTATCGTCATTTTGATGTTACGAAAAGAATCTAGTTCCATCTGATCATTCAAAACACACGATTCACTGAAGAAGGATTCATTTACACTTACAACTTTATTATTCCAACTGTCGCCAGAGAAAATTTACACGCTTCTCGGTAAAAGTGTTTCATCTGCTTCAGATGGAACCCTTTTATTCCAAGATACACACCCGAAACCAACATAACATGACTTCATTTTTCTCAGCTTTTTACTGTTGACAGTTGGAACCTTCTTACTCTCAGGTGACATATTGCAAAATAATATTAGAATATAAAAGAGAAAAATTAGAGATGGGCCGAGTACTCGTTTAATACTCGGTACTCGGCGTATTCGGCGTTTTTTTATTACTCGTACTCGGCCGAATAACTCTGTCTAAATGACGAGTATACTCGGTTTAACTAAAGTAATATAATGTTTTGGGAAATATAATGAAAACAGGAGGATTAAAAAGTTGCGTTTATTAAAATTAAATTTAAACAATTAATATTTAAAATTTAGCAAAGGCAAGTTGTGATACAAGAATACAAGACTCTCCACATGTTCTGGTAACAGCCTGTTCCCTTTTTTTTCATAGACGTTACCTGCTTCTGAAAATAAACGCTCGCTATACACAGTGCTTGCAGGTGCACATAAAAACACTCTTGCTAAATGTGCTATCTCTGGATGTCTTGATCGATCCAATGGCGGTCGTACGCAACGACCTTTTAAACCTTTTTTCGCGCCCCAAACCAAGCATTTGATTGATTGCACCGAGTTATTCGGCCGAGTACTCGGTTTGGCAAACATCAAACCGAGTAAAACTCGTACTCGCTAACTCGGTAAAACTTGTACTCGGCGCATCTCTAAGAAAAATAATAAAGACGTGTCTTGATATAGACTATTTTTAAATTCAACGTCAGCGTCAACCCTGTATTTGAATATATGCCTAATCACTCTCTATTTTGACACCTTTTCACAGTTTGGGAAACCCTGTTTTGAAGATAATATAAAATTATTCATCACAATCCATTACTTCATTGCATCTCATATTTTCCTTCCTTGAAGCCAAATGTTTTAGGGCCACCATTTTTCTGGCATTTCAACCTGTTCTAATTTTGATTATTATTTATGTCCCTGAGCGCATGATCAATATTGTTACTAACTTCTGGAAGATATAATTAATATTATGTCATTGTGTGTCGTAAATTTAATATATATTTATGTGATGTATATTTTACCGAGTCACTCCTCCCACCGGTATGACCAAAGGTAAGTTTAACTCTGCCAAGCTAAATTTAGCAATTATTGCTTATTTCATTAACTCCCATATGAATGTTATTTAAAAAAACTTGATGTGTGTTTAAAATAGTATAATGTTATCAGCATTCATTACATTATTAGAGTCAATTATTTAATTAATAATGTAATAACATATTTGGAAAATTGTGCGATTGGATCCGTTGTTAGCTTTTGAAACAAAGCACATTCCATTATAGGTAAAGTGGAGTCCACCATATTTATTTACTCTTTTTTTAAACTTATTTGTTCATATTTACTTCAGCTAAGAATACCCGTATGCATAATATGAATTTATGTAATATTTTATATCAATTTTAAATAAATATCATTATACTTAGTATTACAACACTTTATTTCACTTAATACAGACATGTTTTGGTTATAATATAAACTTTAACAATGAAAGTACACAATTTTAACTTGTTAAAATTGTGTACATTGATAAAGGTTATATTATAACCGAAACATGTCTGTGTTAAGTGAAATAAAGTGTTGTAATACCAAGTGTAATGATATTTATTCAAATATGAATCCACAACACAAAGTGAAGGCGAATATAGAAGAAATATTATATCAATTTTACCATTATGTAACACATTTAAGTTATTTTTTTATGCTACTATATATTTTGTAATTTATATCGAAAATAACATTTTTTATAAAATTGATCCACAAAATACAATTTATGTAAATTGGATATCTACAAAAGTATTTCAACTGTAAAATAAGATTGATTCAGAATCAAAACATCACAAGGAAAATGTATTTTCGAAGCATCGTTCATTACGTTATCTTTTTATGATGCTAGGAGACATTGAGGGCATTTATATTTGATGTAAGATTATAGTTTAATGTTTTTTACTATGCGATTGTAAATAATTAAAGCGTGTGATTTTTAGATGAATGGTGCGCACGGAACCATTCATAAAGATGTTTAATTAATTTGTCAACTTATTTGACATGAAAAATGAGTCTTGTTCCTTGGTTATTATATACAAAGGTTCCGTGTGCAAGTGCTATAAGCGTCGACTGATAACAGAGTGGCAAAAGTGAAGATGGATTGTGTCCGAGAATAGAATTTGCCACCACGGGGTTCATACTGAATTGTTAGAAAATTAGGATACTTAATTTATTTCTTACTCTAAGAATACATGTAACTGTTTTTCTTATCTTCCTGTAAATATGTGAATGATTGTAGAATTCAATGTAATCGGACATGCTTTATGTTTTGAATGTATCAATATTAAAATAATCAATTTATATAGATGTTCGATGTAATCTGTGTTCACCGGTTTTCTAGTTCTGTCATTTCAAGTAACTCAGAATCTGTGAATTATTTTTCCTTTTCGATTTTTATACCTTTATCACCCGAATGTGAAACTATGTATTATGTTACTTACATCATCATTGAATGTAGAATATCCAGAGAGGTGATACACAACTTAACACGTTATCTGCAGGAGTGGTATTAATGGAAGGGTATAAATACCCTTTTCACTCAACTTTGTACTATAGAAATGTAGAATATTTTTTAGTAATTATCGTGATACATTTTTTTCACATGTAAGTATACATATAGTTGAATGTTACCATTATTTTTCAGTTACGATCTATGCGTAGTAATGTGCACACAAATTTACCCGTGAAAATGTGTTAAATTTGTATTAGATATAATTTTTATAAACAGTAGAACATCATAGTTGAAACTAACGAGATGACACATTGAAACTCGAACACAGCGGGAGACTAACTGTCCATAGGGTGCGGGGGAGAACGAGAGAAGTAGGGAGGAGAAGGATGATGCAATCCACAGGAAACAGATATAAAAAGTAAATTTTAGCAGATGCGGAAGCGGAAGTTATGAATAAAAAAAAATTACAAATACGATTATTAATGAAATTAATGTTCAAAATGAAGTAGTGGTGAATTATATTTTATGAAAAATAGTTTGGCCGCTTTTACACCTAACAATCTGTTTCGGTGTTCTTCATATATAAGACCAGCTCCGCTAAATAATTGCTCACTGGCAACGTTGCTGGGAGGAGCTGGCAAAAGATTAGTATATTTGTATGAATTTAATTTACACCACATAAGGGGATCCTCAATCAAAGGCAATCGTTTTTATTTTTTGTACTCCTGTAGTTGTTGATTGTGTCTCCAAAAATAGATTGTCATTCTCGTTATCTGTAATCGAGTCTTGCTGGTCTTCATTCATTCTTTACGTGGATTCTTCAAAGTTCTGTTCAATCTTCCATTATAAAAGTTGCAGAAACAGAAACGGGTGTCAAAAAAAAAGTTGCGGAGGTAGAAGCAGAGGTCTATTGCATCAAACGGTGTGTTGTAGGTGTGGTGGGGCAAGCTTAGTCATGCGTAGGTCACGGTACAGAACGCTTCATCATCTTGGCTTGTCCGGATAATCGACGTTCCGGTTAACTGACGACCGGATAAACAACGTTCTTCTGTACTTGAATTTGTGAGTGGATTGTGTAAATTGAAAAACCCCTCAGTTTACAATTTGTCACACTCACAATTAACTACATCTCTCATAATCACATTTTTATGAATTAAAGAATTGACTGGTTTAATTTGCAGAAAAGAAACTTGACCTTGAATTGCGGCTGACTACATTTACAGCTCGGTCAGATAGTCCCAGTTCATCATAATATTACGTACAATTTAGTAGTAACGAACTAAAGTAAAAAGGTTTATAAGAAACATACATATATGAGCTGCAAATGTTAGCCACACTGTACGAGTTTATACTCTTTGGGTGTTAGTGATTCAACCACCGATAACGTAATTACATTCAATTTTAATGTGACCAAAGTAAAGTCAACGCTAATAATATAAACAGTTAAATTATTTTTCTTTTATTGATATTATAAATAAACATCTATTAAATGTTTATTATTCAATATTATTTATTAAAACATTTTGTATTGTGTGTGTACACCTATTTATATATTTTAATTAGATTCGTCATTTAATAAGTTCTAGTTGAGCATTCTGGTGATAATTTAACTGAATTATTGTAACCTGACCTAATGTTTGCGTGAGTAATTATATGAAAATACTCGTGTGTTATATACGATAGATTTATAGTAAGTGTGTATATGATTAGTTGATTAAGACGTGACTGGTGTTGAGAACGAGGGCTTCTGAAGCCGATTCATGAAATGAATTTCCACTTGGACTGAAAAGTATACTGACTAGGAATGATAACGACGAAATGATAGGATGTAAGGATTGTTCTGCTTGTTATATGTGTAAACATTATTGTGTAGTATTTATAAATGTATACATATCCTCGATTTGCTAAATGTATTATACGGCCACGCTGCAGATTTTCATTTGAGGAGAAATAAACTATTGAACTCGATTTTTGTTTTATTTTATTTATTTTTACATACATTATTATTTAAGCTCTCAAGCGCCAAAACCCTGGTATCGTTTCACATTTCTTTAAAACACATTTTAGTTTCATAATTAAAATTCATCACTTATCAGATAATTAAAAAATTTGTTGCATGTTCAATTATTCTTTGTTGCTTCAACAATGATGTAAAACTCCATTCTCATACTTAATATTAAATGAAAACATGTGTTTTCTAGAATAAATATAATTACACTTAGTAATACAACATTTTCATTCACTTAACACAGACATGTTTCAGTTAAAATATAACCTTTATCAATGTACACAATTTTAATGTGCACATTATTAATAAAGGTTATGTTATAACGGAAACATGTCTGTGTTAAGTGAAATAAAGTATTGTAATACTAAGTGTTTGTAAGAAGCTTGAGTCGCTAGACGCAAATGGCAGTGGATCGGTCACACTCTGAGACGGAACCCAGCCTGCATCGCTCAGGGTGCACTAGACTGGTCCCCTATGGGGGGAAAGAGAAAGCGAGGCAGACCTAGAGCCACCTGGAGAAGAACCCTGCAGAACGAGGTTAAGGCAGCAGGCCTCACTTGGGATGATGTTAGGCATGAGGCGTGCGATAGAGTCAGGTGGAGAAGGTTCCTTAAAGCCCTATGCACCACGGTGAGACAGGTCAAAAAGAAGAAGAATACTAAGTGTGATTATGTTTATTTAAATATGATTCCACGACACAAAGTGAAAGAGAATATAGAAAGAATGTTTTCTAGAAGTTTTATTATATTTTAGAGTTGCCTTAGAGAGATTATCAAAAGTGATCAATACATTTGGTAATGTGCCACTATTCAGAACGCACTCCTTTAAAATATAATAAAACTTCAAGAAAACACATGATTCCTTCAATATTTAAACATTTACATTTATCAGTATTTAATGTTATCAAAAATAAAAACTTGATTTAAGCTCCAAACAGAAATTTTTAATAATGAATTATTGCTCATGAAGCAATAGAAATTATTTCATATTCCTAGAGTTTTATTATATTTTATGGAAGAGATATGTTTCACCTTGCATTTAATAATGCCCTAGCAGGGCGGAAATTGACCTACCGACGAATTGCCCATGTTTCATGGAGGGACCATGAGGAGGTTCTCAGAAGAGTTGAAGAGAACAGGCACATATTGAACACCACACAAACAATTGTTGCGATATAAATGTTTCCTGCATGATATATTAGAGGCAATGGTCGAAAGATCGATTGGCAGGGGACGACCTCGCCGGGAGTACCTAGACCAGATTTGCCAAGATATGGGCTGCACCTCCTATGCGGAGTTGAAGAGAGTTGCCGAGGACCGAGCGGAGTGGAAGAAAAAATGCATCGCCTTGCTGCAAACCGATCTTTAGATTGAGACCGGAGAAGAAGAGGGCGGAAACATGTAATGCGTATAAAATATGTTACAACTTCTATAAAACTGTCATATTCAACTATATTCAATTCAGAGTTTTACACCATTGTTCAAGAAACAATAAATAAGTATAAATTATCATAATTTATTAAAGTTAATTTTATAAATTACATCATTGAAATCAAGTGTTGCATAATTTAAATCAATATTCGAATTAAACTTAACCCAAAGTTTGTGCCATGAATGACCCAGATCTCACATCTAAGATCAAACAAAACAAACAATACATATATTTTTATTTAAGAATATTTTCACCCACATCGAAACAATTAAATCTAATAAAAAGTATAAACACACATGTTGTAACTACTTTTTGCATTGTGAAAAATAGTTTAATTTTATTTAGAACTAAATATTTTTTAATAACAGTTTGAAAACACTGTATTTTCACGGTGTAAATGGAATACAGAGTCGAGGTAGACTGAGGAAAACATAGCATGACCAAATTAATTAAATTTTAAAGGTGTCATGTTAGAAGTCTGAAAAAATACTTGTGCATGTATGATCGTTGTATGAATGTAGAGGAAGCTTGGGTCAGAATAGAGTACATACATGCGAGATGGTAACAGCGTAATGGTTTGTTTGTTTGTTTCACAAACATGTTTCCGGAGTATAGAAATTTTAAGTTAAAATTTCTATATTGAGGAAGGGCTTCTGTGTCCCAAAACATGTTTGTGAAAAGTGTTATGAAAATACAATGTTCTCAACAAGTTATTCAAATGTGAATCCACAACACAAAGTGATGACAAATATACAAGAATAATTTTTGTCTTAGAATATAAAACATAACTAACTAACCATCACGCCGTCTCCCCGAAAGGGTAGGCATAAAGAATGGACTGTCACACTTTTACTGATGTGGCACTCCATCCTTCTCTTTCGCCCCGTGGGAGACGCGATGTGATGGGTTGCGAACCTGAATATAAAACATAAATCAGGAATTCTGGATAACACCATGAATTCTTCACAACTCTAATTTTGCTTATGAAAAAATACGTAATTAATTAACCACCCGCCATTTCAAACACAAATTCTTTTAGATATCACTTTTGAAACGTTTCACTCACAGTAAAATAAGGCCCGCGGACGCAGCTATAATCATCATTATTTTCTATATAATTCCATCCATTATCTTAAGATTTGTAAAGTTAGTACATAGTTATAATATAAAATAAAAATCAAATGCAATCATTAAATGCAGCACAAAGTTTACACAGCTAGTATTCATTTCACAAGTGGACATTCAATTATACAGCATTATTGGTTATTGAATACATTCCTTCTAGGAGGTTATTTCCAATGAATAATGTCACGTAAGGCATTACGCAAAAGTGAATCATTTTTGAGATAAAATGAATTTAAGTTTTTTTTTAATTAATCGAGGTCAGATGTTTTAAAAATTTATTAAAAAATAACTGTTAGTCATAGAGCGAGTACACATTAGGCGCTCGGCGTTGTGTTCAGCGCGCTTAGCACGGCGTTTAACTAGCATTACCAAGGTGTCCATACTACTCGCTCGGTTCAAAAATGGATGTCGTTTTATAATCAGAACTTTCCATGTCCCATGTAGCTGGACGCATTTGAATTTCATCGATAAATAAGTCTGTATCGAAGTGCTCATCCACCCTACACGAAAGTGCGTGATCATATGTACGGCAAAACGATGGAGCATGTATCTACAGGCGCGCAGCTTGATCAGAAGCGCGCGCTTGTATGTGTACACCTTTCACCGACCTCTTTATTCTTAAAACGCGCGTTACTAAAGCGCGCACTTCAAAACGCCTAATATGTACTCGCTCATAATCTAACATTTTCTTTTTCTTAATTGGTGAATATAACAGGCATTCATTATCAACACAAAAACTAGAGCTGTCTGTCCACATTAGGAAATACCAGACAGAAATATCATACATTCTAATTAATTTAATTGACAAATTACAAAATGCGATTTTTTTTTTAAATCGCTGATAAATTTTTTGTGCAGATTATTTTAAAAACATCTAAATATTTTTAATCTTTCAAAAGAGATATTTAAACTAAAAATCGGTTTTAAGATTACAGAGAAATCAACATTACACTAGAAGTAGGTAGAAAATTGTCTAATTATATAAATTATCAAAATATTGAATCACGTAACTAAATGTGTCTTAAACTATCAATAAGTAGTACAAATTGTAACTAATTATAGTTTTAATAGCTGATGCTCAATATGGGTTCCTCTTTTTCTCACACAAAGGCGCATTCATTTTCTCAATTCGCTCTCTACTATAATACTTTACTTGTTAAAGTAGTCTTTGCATTATATGACATAATTCATCGGAATAACCTCCCCTACAACCTCCTAGAAGGAATGTATTCAATAACCAATCACCCTGTATAATCATGAGATTTAAGTAACATAAAATTAAATAAACAACCAAACAAGTTTTGTGATTATATCATGACACAAAACATATACTCAATAGTAATAAAATAAAGAATAAGCCTCTTGGGCAAAATGAAAATTAAGTATTGAACATTAAACATTTAAAAAAATATTCTACCGGGATCTTTGGTATATCTGTGTCTCTTGGTATCCATCCTCTTTAACCGGTGTTTTGGAATTCATTGCAGTCTCCATCTTCAGAGTAGTATATGTATGTGATGGGTTAGCAGTGCATCCCATAAGCGGCGCATCAAACAGCTAAGCGTATCAAGAGACACGGAAAAACCCAAGATCTTGGAGAACATATTTTTGGCAACCGTAAAAATCAACTCTCTTATTTATCCCCATATAGTGCTATAGGCCTCATTTGCAGTCCAAATAAATTGGTTTCGAACTGAGGCAGACTACATTTGCAAATCATATTTGAAAGAATTTTATGAACCTTTTTACTTAAGTTTCTTACTACTAAATTGTATGTAATATTATTAAGAACTGGGACAATCTGTTGTAAATGTAGACAAACACAGTTCAATACCATTTATTTTTTACTGAAAATGAAGCTAGCGCACAATACGAGTTAATAAAATGAAGTTTATAGATTTCAAGTTCAAAAGTTGCTATGTATAAAAATGCTTTCTTAAGATATTAAAATCTAAATTGTGACCAGAAAGAGATCATCGACAAACATAAATTGATGTAAGTATAAAAATTAAATATATCATCGAAATCATGGTATATAACGTTATCATGCGTTACAACATTGCAAGGTTGCACCACTTAGATTCTAATTAAATCAGTTTTTTAATGAGCAAACTTCAAGATAATTATGAAATAGTAAAGCTGTAATACAGTGTCAGAATTTCAGTATTTATTTAAATTTAAATATAGTATATTCGATTTAATTTGCGTAAGAATAAAAGAATCTTAAAATTTTTGAGCACGTTTGAATTTAGAAAAAATGAGCATTTTCTTTTATGTTTGTATAATATATAATATCTTACTGCTTTAAGTTGTTGGCAAACATTTTTGAGCTATGAATATATTACAGTCATATTAAACTGTTTTTTGTAGAGAATTTTAAAATCTGTTGAGCTTATTGCCCCAAAGAGCAATCTCTTATAAAACTGGGACAGACAATATGACAGAACAATTTAATATATATTCTTAAGTATACAATGCACTAGACGTAAAGGCATCTTTTTAGTCCAATTATGTTTTTACTCTGACACAAACTCGTAATTATAATATTATTTTTACAAGAAACATTGAAATGAAAGTTTTTTTTATAAAATTTTTACGTAATCATAGTTAAATAAAAGAAATAGACGATATATCAGTAAATTTTTAACACAACTATAGGGTCTTTCAATAGGGACCCTCGAGCAGAATGTCTATTGTGGCGTGCGCTGTGTGCTACATAGCGTGGTCCTGTTGGAACCATATGTTGTCATTATCCATATCATCCTTACTTTGGACGTTTGTAGCCGGAAGTGTAAGGCCGAAGCCTATTACTCCCCCACAATTAGGAAGATTTGATGAAGGTGAGGTTGGATTTATGTGATTTAAGGGGGAGAGGGTGATGAGGGGTGGGGATGTTTAGGGCTAGTGCTGTTTAATGAGGGTCGGGAGGGAGCCATATCATCCAATTAAAGCCACAAGAGTCTCAAATGTATCCATTAAACCAAGTATTGTGGACTCTGCAAGACGGCCATGAATGCCATAAATTGCCGAACAGAGCACTGATTTTGATAATAAATTTTAACAATTTCAACACGTTGTTGAAGCGTGTAGCATTCCGTGATGAAATGTCAAGACTAAATAAGTATTCTTGTCAAATTTTACAGCTATTGCTTTACCGAAATGGCCGGCATACGCTGTCAAAGTTCGAGCGTCCCTATTGAAAAACCCTTTGGCCACCAGGATACACCACCTGCAGCGAAGCCACGGCGGCCATTTGGCCGAAATTATATTCCATACACAATGTCATTAAATGTCCTTTAAAATTAAAACAAAATTGTGGCAATATCACTTAGACAGGTTGTTTTATTTCATTTCAAAGTTCGAGCGCTCTTAATGAAAAAATCTGTTTGGTAAACTGTAAAAAATATTATAAAAATTAGTTTGTTTCAGAAGTAACAATTGTCTTTGTTATAATACTTTTACATACAAGAAAAAAAGGCTGTTATATCTAATAGTAAAATCTAGCAGAAAGAGGTACAGAAGTATATATTTTGTTAGTTTACAACATTATATGATTCTACCAGCCTATTCCATTTTAATGACTCTTTCAATTATTATAGTTTGTTCAAAGTATTTTAGTTAGCAATGATTTGTACTTATTTTCACATAATGGCAGCACTGGTTTAATTATGGCAATAATTAATTTGAGAAAATAAACCAAATCTGCTTTTTTTCAAACGAAAATTCTCCTGTCTTATTTTATTTCACATTTGAAACAAGAAAAGGAAAATACTAACAGAGCATGTCTTTATGAGTCATAAAAAAGAATAATCTGGTAGCTGTTAGAAGCATTTTTGTATAATAGTTTATTCTATCGTTTCATGTCACATATTCCTAACCTAAAAAGACATTTCGAGGTACTTATCTTTCAATAAATCACACAATCTCTTCAGAGTAGCTTATTCTCAATATAACCACATGGTCCAAATATAACATGATGCCACATTGGAGTCAATACACAAGGTTCCAAAAGAAGTGTATATTTGTTGTTGGAATTTAAAAAAAAAAATTGCGTATACAGAAATTTTAAGAGTGGATTTGTTGTTAATTTCCTTACCGCACAATGTTTTCATCGCGCCAAAATATAATCATGTTAATAATCCGTCAAAATATAATTTTCATTATATTTACAATCGAACTCGGTTATTACGATCATAGAAATAGCGAGAACTCGGATGTAACGAGGAAACATTAGTTGACATTTTAGTTTATGATTTTCTCCATACATCTGTTCACTTTCATAACAAGCTACTTTTCGGGCATACTTTCAAAATATTATTATTCGTAGACGGCTCAAACGCGCAAAAAACATAGTTGTATTTTAGTTTTTTTAAGGCAAGTCCGGCTTTTCGGCTTGTATGGAAGTACCGCCACTGGTCATCATGTGAAGGGTATTTTTGTAAGAATTTAAAAATACCTATTCTCTGTCTGATATAACGAGTAATGCTTACTATGAGCAAATTCAGTCGGTCCCATCTTCCTCGTAATAACCAAGTTCGACTGAATTTGATTTATAAAGCGTTAAACTGATAAAGTAAATCTTTTGAAATGTTTTTAAACATGATTCTCCATTTGAGAGGTTTCAATTTGGAACATTTGTTTTCAAAATTGTATCATTATCAATGAATTGTCATGTACAACAAGGAACACAAGTTACTACATATATATATAAATGTGTACACGTTAATTAGTGTATAAAACATAAGACTCCAGCGACATCTGTATCATTCCTAACCTAATCTTTGATCTTCTGACCTTTTTCACGACAATCACAATGTCTCCTATTCAAGCTTGTCCGCTAGATTCTCAGACTTAGAATATAATTATTTTGAGGTAATTGTGAATCAAACTAATCTACCGGAAGAAGATTTTAAATAATTGTGTCAAGGGAAAATTCCTAACTCCATTAATGTGGTAGAGCCCGGGGAAATGATAAATCTATAAGCAGTATACACTGTCATGACAGTCAGCAATGTTAGTCCGCATGCGTAAATCAATTATACATTATTAACACTGTTTAAATGCATAATTACAAGTTTTTATGAATTAAAACACTGTTTTTTTTCGAAGTGAAAAAAACTGTTTTAACCACCCTAGGTATTTGAACATACGTGATACATTCACTTTAACTGTACCATTCTGCGCTATCCCGTATCATGTACTCGTATGAGCTTGAGAAAAAGTAATGAACCTAAAATGTACAAACTGTTAGAGCCCGTTCCCACTTGCCGGGTGTCGGGTCCGGTTTTTAATCGGATGTTCCAGTGGCAGAACATTTTATATGGAGCTATTCACACTTGCCGGAACCCGATTTTTTGCCGGCAAGTGTGAATAGCTTCATATAAAATGTTCTGCCACTGGAACATCCGATTAAAAACCGGACCCGACACCCGACAAGTGGGAACGGGCTCTTAGGGATACGCGCGTGTGCCAAAAACCCTTGAGTACAAGTCTTCACAAATATGATAGTTTTACAAGGGACAGGCGAAGTGTGCGGTCGAGTCTTTAGCGTTTCGTAATTTAAAAAAATAAAATTAATATATAATTAAATTAAATAAATAAAAAACCTGTTTTTTTACACGTTTCTGGGAAAAATACCTGAAGGTAGGGCGGCAAAATCGCAATTATTCATAGTAATAATCTATTCCCGGCTAAATATAAACGATATATTTAAAGTTAATGAAGATTAAAAATGTAAGTTACATTTACAAAGATAAAGAAACATTGATTTTAGATGAAGTACGCCAATAACTTTTCTAAACTTCACTATTTAGAGGAGTTAGTAATTTTTTACTTGACGGTATTGTTATAAACAAAGGTATATTCGAGAATGTTATCTTTTGTACTAAAGAACCGCTTAAAATTTAAAAAAAATTAAGTGGCAGTGACGGTAGTTTTTTTTTTTTAATTTACACTTATATATTATAATAAACTCATATGTAAAACATCTAATCAACAAAAGTAGCTTCGTAAAAGAAATATAATAAATGTTTAAAACCCATAAATTATTTTGTACTTTGGTAGTGGACAATCAGCACCGATGAGACAAAACTACAATAGAGAATAAATGAGCCAGGTACCCAAAAGTTCAATTAAATTTTTAAAAATGTCAAAATGGTACTTACTGGAAAAGACAGATTAATCTCAATCCTAGACTTGTTACAATTGTATTGGTTTTGCCGAGTCAATTCATTTCTTAGGAGAAAGATGGGGGAAATCACTTGAAGTCGTCGGTACAGCTTCAGCGGAATCAGAATTTGGTTCAATCACAAACAAAGAAAACGGTTGGTTATTTTTTTTTTCCTCCACATCAACATGCACGATGATGGGGCTGGGTTTCCTCTGCGCGGATGGCTCCCCCAGGGAATGAGGACGGGCAGCATTATTCGAGGATCCCGAACCGTCACTCAGATTGTAATCCAGATCTACAGATGACTCCACAATATCCGGTGACTTCTTTGAATTTGGCACTAATGCTGGTTTGGATTTGTTCTTGCCAAGGAGGGGTGAGGAGTCGGCACTTCTATTTTCAGATTTCAGATTTTTTGAAGATTCAGAACCAGAACTGGACTTCTTGCTGAGATTCTCCGAGCTCGATTTTTTCTTGCCGATCGAAGACCCTTTGCTTTGCTTCCCTTCCGTCATTTCTATTAAGGAGTCCTTGATGTCGGCCGGCTCCATCAGATTCACAAACTTCTTGTCCTTGGGTTTGTCACTTGGGTACTTGAGGATCCTCGGGCTGCTTTGGGTGCTCAAAACCTCCGACGGAAGGGAGTGGATGGGGAAAGTCGGGGATTCATTTGGACTAAAGTCTTCGCTTACGATAGACGGAGTTTTACAGTCAGGCTGAAAAATTTAATAATTAATATTATTTCATTGAATTAAATTAAAAATTAAATTAAATTTTCATATGAAGCATTCACTTTGTGGTTGGACATTTAAATTTTTTTTAATTATTTGTATTTAAAATAAAATAAAAACACTGTACTTTGTTTTTCACCGCCATGCGGTTATTTTAATTGCCGACAAGTTTCGCTTGTACCCATGCTTCCTCGGGGCTTCGTAATAACAAATTAGGTTAGGCTGTTATTACGAAGCCCTGAGGGAGCTTGGGTACAAGCGAAACTAGTCAGCAATTAAAATAACCGCATAGTGGTGAAAAACAAAATGCAGTGTTTTTATTTTATTTTATTTTAAATACAAATAATAAAATAATAAATTAATAGTTTTTTACATCATTACAGCGCGAGCCAAATTGATGTAAAGCTATCATATTAATTCCTATCAAATGTGATGGTAGCTAATCTATTGCCATTTTACTGTCACGTGAATTCTACACCAGATCAAAAACAGTGTAAAAATCATACTGTCATGGCCGGGAATCGAACCCGGGACATTCGGTGTAGCAGTCATAGCTGTTGCTTACGAAGGTCATCTAACGTATAGATAATATACGAATATAGAAAAAAATACCAAAATTATTAAAGCTTTCCCAGAAATAAAAGAGTAATTGGTAAGTCTCATATCAAATCTTTAAAATACTTTGCGTCTTTTGTTTGGTGTTGTTAAAGTAAACACAGCGCCGATTTTTTTCTATTAATTAAAAAAATTATATTTTGTGGTATATGAAAACAGAACTGGCAGAAGAAGGATGAAAACAGAATATATGCGGTAAAGATGAGGTCCCTAAGACGTATGTGTGGTAGAACGATATACGACAGAATCTCAAATGCTGATATAAGAAAGGAATGTAGAGCGGAATAAGGTATTATGAACAAAATTATGAAAGGATCGCTGCGTTGGTTCGGACATATGGAACGCACGGATGGAGAAAGAATGGTTAATAAAGTATAGGTTAATGATGTAAATGGAGTACGGAGTCGAGGCAGACCGAGAAAAACATGGCATGACCAAATTAATCCAATTTTAAAGGTTGGACATGTTATAAGTCGGAGGAATCGACGTGTGTGTATGACTCGTTGTATGAATGTGGAGGAAGCTAGAGAGGTTTGTCAGGATAGAGTAGTGTGGCGGTCCATTCTCTCTGCCTACCCCGATGGGGAAACGGCGTGATGGTTTGTTTGTTTTGTTTGAAAACAGTTTTTTTTTGTTGTTACACTTATTGCTCAGGAACATCCGGCCTTTGCATTAACAGAAGAAGAAAGGGAGCGATAGCGTATAATTTATTTCTATTGACAAATATTTTATTGAGATTATGAAGAACAAACCTGAATCAAGAATATTACCAATATTTGTAGACAAATACTGGATTTTACCCATTGCGGGTTTATCATCACCTCAAAAATGATTAACCCGCAATGGGTAAAATCCAGTATTTGTCTACAAATATTGGTAACATTCAAGAAAAAACCAAAAACTGGTCCAAGTTTAAAAAAGCATAAAAATTGGAGAAGTATTCTCCTGGCGTTGTCTAGCAAATGTAGCCTTTCACATTGCATTAACAAAAGATTTTCTGCTTAATGCTTACACCTAATCTTAATAGATGGCGCTAGTGTAGATTGAACTAGTAACATGTGAATTGTGGTGCAACATAGTAGCATATATACAACTTCCAAAAATTTGTCAGACGTGGTGTGTTCGTAAGAAGGACGGAATGGGGAATGTTGTTAGCATAAAGCGATCGCTTAACCCAACCAATGACAGGTCATAAGTCCTGTAAACGCCTCGACCACCATATTCTGTTTCCAAAAAACAATTTACATCTTCGTCTCTATTGAGATACAATCAATCCTCAAACCTGAATCAATTCAACCTTGACGTGTATCATCTGGAAGTCGGCCACCAAGAGACAGCGCAGAATCAGCACTACGGTGGCCAGGATCCAGAAGGAGGTGTACAACCAGGTGGTAACCACATTGATAAATGTGTACAACTCTACACGGTGAATATTTTTATCATCTTCAGCACTGAAATAAAATTTTACATGTCATAATATTTGTCTGCCTGGGCCCTAATTGATATATTAATTCATCTGTATATAGGCAAAGAATATTAAGTCAAATCCTTGCGGGAAAACTTCAAGTTATTAAAGTGTTTTGCCAGTACCTCAAAGTGTTGTGACAACTGCCATATATGAAATTTACTATAATTTTTTTGCCAGACGAGATATTCAATCGACTGAAATTACTAACTCAAAACACGACATTTTTCAAATTAAATCGAATGAAAACGTCTGTTTTATAGAAGACCGAGGAGAACGTGGCACGATCAAATAAATCAAATATTCCATAGTTTCGGCCCAAACACTATGATACCTTAACATTTTAAACTGTTAAATTAAATAACTTTGTTGTTTGTATCAAAGTTTTGATACAAAAAACAAAGTTATTAAATTTAACAGTTTAAAATGTTAAGGTTTCAATAAAAAATAAAAATTATATTGTTACAATAATATATATTATTGTAACATCTGATGATGTCAACATAGGTTGATGAAACAGCTGTCGCGTAAAATAAAATACGATTGTGATACAAAAAACTAAGTTATTTAATTTAACAGTTTAAAATCAAACATTGAATGTCGGCCACGTGACAGGGTATGAATGTTGAGGAAGCGAGAGAAATATGTCAGGAAAGAAAAGTGTGGCAGTCCATTATTTCTGCCTACCCCTTCGGGGAGACAGCGTGATGGTTAGTTAGTTACATTATATAAAAAATACTATTAGATTATCCAATGTTTTGGCGGAAACATTATGATACTTCAACATTATTAATTGTTTAATTTGGAACACTTTTATATTATAACAATTAACAATTTTATATAAAACAATTTATTTATTAAACTTTTATAAAATTGATGCATCAATAATATAACAATTTATTTATTTAATTATAAAATTGACAAAATTGGGTAAACTTGCCTTCAACAAAAAAGCTAACATATTTGACTCCAATAACATAGACCTAAACCTCCGAAAACAACTAATAAAAACATTGGTGTGGAGTGTCTTACTATGCGGCTGCGAGACTTGGTGCCTGGGCGAAAGAGAGCGCAAAAGGCTAAAGGCGTTTGAGTTGTGGACCTACCGACGAATTGCCCATGTTTCATGGAGGTACCACGTTACAAATGAGAAGTTTCTCAGCAGAGTTGAAGAGAACAGGCACATACTGAATACCATAGCGGAGAGGCGCGCGAGATGGATTGGTCATGTGTTGCGACACAAATGTTTCCTGCATGGTATATTGGAGGGAATGGTCAAGGGTTGATTGGCAGAGGACGACCTCGCCAGGAGTGCCTAGATCAAATTTGCAATATATCCTAAGTTGAAGAGAGTTGCCGAGAACCGAGAGGAGTGAAAGAAAAAATGCATCGCCTTGCTGCAAACCAATCTTTAGATTGAGACCGGAGAAGAAGAAAATTGACGCAACAGCTGTGTTGACATTGGCATCATCAGGTGTTACAATCAACTTCATCGATAACCGAGGATAATGTTCCATGATCAAATCAAATATTAAACGTCGGCCACGTGAGGAGTTGGAGAAAATAATGTTCGTGCATTGCATGATATATTAGCATGGCACAATGTACTCGTATGAATGTTGAGGAGAGAGAGAAACATGTCAGGAAAAAACAGTGTTGGTTACTTAATTAATTATAAATTTATTTTCATTCATTTTTCAAGTACAGTATAAAGACAATGCGGAAATATTTTTGAATAGTGGAACTCGATAAATAATGTTCTATGAATTTTTAAAGTACTTACTCTACTGGTCTTGTCATGTTGTTAATAGCACGGATAAACTCTTTGGTGCCGTCCTGATTATAGGAGGCCACCACGATGCAGATTATACTGTAGCCAAAGCAGAACACAAAAGCCGGAACAACTATGCGCCATGGACGAGACATTCTGTAAATAAATATAATGTGTTAGTCCTTATCCGTTTGAAGTAGGAACAATCGACGAGCGTGTGTGTCACTGTGTGTGAATGTAGAAGAAGCGCGACAGTTATAGTCAGGATAGAACAGTTTGGCAGACCATCCTCTCTGCCTACCCCTCAGGGGAAAGGTTAGTTAGTTCTTTTTCTTCTTATCCTGTCACACGTCCATAGTGCATGGGGCCTCAAGGAGCCTTCTCCACCCGACTCTATCGCATGCCTGATGCTTAACATCATTCCATGTGAGGCCTGCTGCTTTGACCTCGTCCTATAGGGCTCTCCTCCAGGTGGTTCCAGGTCTGCCTCGCTTCCTCTTCCCCCCGTAGGGGACCAATCTAGTGCACCCTGAGCGACGCAGGCTGGGTTCCGTCTCATTTCCAAGTCTCACATCCGTACAGCAGTACGCTTTTACAGCAGTACACTGCTGAATATTTGGAGCTTGAGCTTTCTCAAAATGATACTGGAACGCCATACAGGGCAAAGCATTGCGAAAGCTCCCCTTGCCTTGTTAAGTCTGCTGGCTATATCTTCCTCCGTACCTCCCGAGCCTGCTATCATACTACCGAGATAGCAAAAGCCGGTCGTGGTCACAAGGGGGACACCGTGGAGCAAGATTGGGGTGGAGTCATTTGTGGACACTTGCAGGTCTACTGTCTTGGACATGGTAATTTTGAGACCCACTTTTGCCGCTTCCTCGTGAAGTTAGTTAGTTAGGAAATAAAGTTGGTTAAACTCGTGAAAAGTTAGTTAGTTAGTTAGGAAATAAAGTAAAATGGTTTATAAGATACATTCAATCTGAGCTGCAAATGTAGTCAACCGTACTATAAGGGTTAATATAATAATAATGAAATCAACAAATAAGACAAAATATCAAGTTGAAGTAGGATATACTTATCAATTTCAGCAAAAAGTAATCCCATAGTCATATGGAATAAAACTAAATCTCTTTAATACATATTTTAGTTATTTTAATTTATTTATTTGTGTAGCAAGCTTCATCAATCAATAATATGAAATTAATTAATTCGGGTTAATAAGGTTCGCAACCCATCACACCGCGTCTCTCGCGATGGCGAAAAGAGAAGGATGGAGTGCCGCATCGATTAAAGTGTGGCAGTCCATTCTTTCTGCCTACCCTTTCGGGGAGACGGCGTGATGGTTAGTTAGTTAGTTAGTTAATTAATTTATAAAAAATAATTTAAAATTACTCACCCAGTGCACATGACGAAGAATGTTGTCCAAACGATGCCAAATATAATACACAAGACAGGATTGTAATATGGAAAATAGCAGGCCTTTTGATCGGCCCATTGGGACAATATGAAATCCACCGGGACATCTGAAATTTATAAATTAAATAAAGCCACAGAGAACTTAATTTATTTCTACAACATTCAAACATGTTTAAAATATAAAATATTTATTTCAGAATAAAATATTCAACGTACTTCAATACTCGATAAGGCAACTAAACCCCATATAAATTAAACTAACTAACTAACATAAGGTAGGCAGAAAAAATGGACTGCCACACTTTTCTTTCCGGATATATTTCTCTCGCTTCCTCAACATTCATACATCGTGTCATGCATGCGCGTCGATTTCTCTGACTGCTCACGTGGCTGACATTCAATATTTGATTTATTTGATAGTGCCTGGTTTTCCTCTATTTCTAGTTCCATTTACATCGTTAACATATAATTTTTTTACCATTCTTTCTTCATTAATTCTTTCCATATGTCCAAACCATTAAATTGATCCAACCCCTTCGTCCACTTCTCCACCTCCTCCTTTACCTCCTCGTCGGTTGAAAACCTTTTTCCACCCATGTGCAGCTGCAGGGAGGTAAAGAGATAGTAATCTAAAGGTGCTAGGTCAGGGGAATGCGCGGAATGGTTCAGAACATCCCATTTAAACGAGGCGAGCAGTTCCTTCTGGCATTGTCGTGCAGCAGGCAGACTCCCTTTGTCAGCATGCCTCTCCTCTTGTTCTGAATCGCCCTCTGCAATTTTTTTAGGGTCTCACAGTATCTTGCAGAGTTGGTGCTCTTCCCTTGAGGCATATATTCAATTAAAATTATGCCTTGACAGTCCCGAAACACGGATGCCATGATTTTCTTGGCTGAAATTGTGGTTTTGAACTTTTTGGCGGAGGGTGAAGAGGTGTGACGCCACTGTTGAGACTGCCTTTTGGTTTCAGGCGTGTAGTGTGCAACCCAAGTTTCATCTCCAGTAACGATGGAGCGGAGAAATTCATCTCCATGGAGTTTGCAGCGCCTCAAAAACTCTTGCCCGGCGCCACATATTTCGCACTTGGCATTTTAGATTGACATTTTTCACGAAATGTGTTGTCGCATCAACACTTCTCAACGTACTGACCTCAAACCGGTCTCGTTGCGGAGGGGAAGGGTCAGGCTACACGGAAGTGTAGCCAACATGTCGAAAATAAAATCCATCCAGTCGTGAGAGCCTCAGTACACTTACTTTCTAGATATGCCTCGTATAAAAATCATTGACATAGTGCCCTTGAGATGATTTTTTTAATAAATAAAGTTTATACAAAACACATATTTACTTTTGGTATCATTATTATAGAAAACATGTAGGTACCAACCAATAAGCTTTGAATACATCGATGTGTTGTAGATTACGTGGTAAGCAAAGGACTCGTTCTGATAGTTTATCTGCTTGGGAAACAGGATACAGTTGGAGTCGAAGGAGACAGACAGAATGTGGATGAACATTAGTGACACAGTCCCAAATATCACAGCAAATGTTAACGCAAAAATTTGGAAACCTAGAAAAAATATCACAAATGAAAAATAAGGAATTATTATGACAGAAATGCGACAGATTATTATTAATAACAGAAATGCGAATGCTAAGGTGGTCCGCTGGGGTATCACTGAGAGATAAAATAAAAAGTTCACACATTCGGGGTAGTCTGGGAGTTACCGATATAAATAGTAAGCTTGAAGAAAGGCAGATGAGATGGTACGGGCATATAAAACGGAGACCACCAGACCACACATTAAATAGAGATCTGTCTGTGAATCTTCCTGGTCAACCATCCAGGGGAAGACCTAGGAACACATGGATGATTCATTGCAATAGCGTCTTGCGGAGAAATGGCTTGAGTTAGGGTGATACTCAGAACCGTGCGAGGATCGAAAGAGATCGCCAGAGATTGAAAAAAGCCGACTCCAACAGTCAATACAGACGATGAGTTGGAATAGCGCCAGGAAGAAAAAGATTATTATTATTTTTATTTTGTTGAATCGCTCTTTACATCATTACAGCACGAGCTAAATCGATGCAAAGGATATAGCTATCATATTGATTCTCGTGACATGTGATAAGTAGCTAATCTATCGCCATTTTATTGTCACGTCAATTCTACACCAGACCAACGACAGTGTGACAATCACACTTCCATCGCCGGGAATCGAACCCGTGACCTTTGGTATGGCAGTCAAAGCACTTATCACGAAGGTCGTCTTCAAATTGGATGGAAATCACATTTGATTCCATAGCAAATCTGGTTTAATGGCTTTGAACTGTAAATATGTTTTATGAAAAATACTTTCATTTTTTAATTACACTGAGTTTCTCTTAACATATAATATATATCCACACATATACAGCTCAATGATAATGACCTTGTACAGGAAATATATAAACAGTAAAAACTAAAATAAAATTAATTCTTCATATAAAGCACTCACTTTGTTGATAGACATTTTAAATAATTATATAAATAAAATAACTTTGTATTTAACCACGGTAGGTGGTTAAATACAAAGTTATTTTATTTATATAATTATTTAAAATAAAATTCTTAGAAACTTCAAATGTCAATATACCTCTTCTGAAAAGTTCTCATTGTAAACCAAATCAAGAAATATAATCTCTGATATCTGCATTCGTATACTACACAATGAGGCTGTCAATATAGTAGCCTGTATAGATGATATAGCATTTGGATTTACGAAATGCAAAAATCACATAGTCCACAAGAATTTTTCAGCTTAATTGAAAGATTACTTTAAAAGAAAAACACCTCTGTTTTGATTTATTCTAATATTAATTTAATAAATGAAGGATCAAAATTAGGATATTGGTGTAGATGGCTATAATAATTAAACTCGGGTTTTATTTTTATTAAAATTATAAAATATCACCCCATCTCTCTTATTAAAATAATATCAGTTGACTTTGAATTCACTTCTATTGTTTTCAATCATTTTCATATTTATGT
Source organism: Lepidostoma basale (assembly GCA_022606425.2). Classification (NCBI taxonomy): domain Eukaryota; kingdom Metazoa; phylum Arthropoda; class Insecta; order Trichoptera; family Lepidostomatidae; genus Lepidostoma; species Lepidostoma basale. The sequence goes on along the minus strand of JAHDVF020001590.1, from coordinate 28,089 downwards.
TCCATCGATCACGCCTTCGAGACTTCGAGTGTTTGGCTCGAAAATGATAAAATTACCCGGTAATTTGAAGGCATTCACATATCAAAATTATGACAAATATCGAAATTAAATATACATATTCTTACCAAGCCATATTCCACTAATATGAGATTTATCGCGTTCTATTAACTTGCGATAGTCGTACAAGAGCTCCTTCATTTTGCTCAATTATATTGTGTTAATATATTCAACAAGAACACATTTATCTACTTTTCTGTAACCAAAACATGAACTGATAAAAAAATAATGATAAACTACTATCGTTTGGGCGGTGCTGTCTTGACACCTTTATAAGTAAACAAAACATAGATATTTATACGCAGAAATAGCTCATGCTACATTAAATCCAGCGTATATTTTCGGATGACATCATACACCGACTTAGGCCCTTACTTCATTAAAGATCATGATGTCATTCTTGAATTTTGCATTTGTATACTCGTATACCAGCATAAGAAATGCTACATTTATCTACATACACTTCATGTGAACTGTGAAAAACTTGCATAAATGATAAAGAATACTGTATTTTTTAATACAATATTAAGTTTTAGTTTGAATTATAGAGGGATGATTTATTTGCAGATTTAGTATTATAAAATGTTAATATTTAAGGACCAATATAAAATATACACCGTTATTATTTTTATTTTACAATTACTATTTCAATCGCGGTACTCGGGATATATTTTCGATTTTGAATATTTTTTCTAAACACTTTGTGTACATATTCGCGTAACTATGACAACTTAACCGGCAACATCGCATTATTTATTTTTCCTTATTTGAGGATGTTCTTGCCAGTGTCGTGTATATATTTATTTCTTCTTATATCTTTTTCATATTGTTCATTACTTATTTTTATCCTATTTAATCACACGATGAATGAGTTTTTTTTTATTATTGTTTACGCATAAACATTAATACAACAAATTAATCGAATGGTGGCGTAAGAAACAGTTATTTCCTTGTAACAAGCACATATTCTTATTAAATAATAAAAGATAAAGACAATTGCGCAATTTAAGAAGGAGAGGCAGAAAGATGGACCACCATATTGTTCATTTTTGGACCACCTCGTTGATTTTTCCAAACTCTTCGCGTAGCCTAAATTCCAAATTTGTTTTAATTTCAATGTAACATGCCCTCGGTATACCTCTATTCTCAGAGTTAACATATGCTTTCTCCACCATGCTATCTCAATTTAATATTTCTATGTGTCCAAAATATCCAAATGAACCTTTCGTCATTTCGTTCATAAAGCTTTCGTTGGCACTACAATCACTTTTTATATCTGTCTATTGGCCCATATTATAACATCAATAATATATATAACATATCTAGCACCCATTCGTCTGAGAAAATTCATTTCCACGGCATTTATTCTAATTTCTTCAATTTTTTTTTATCAAATCCACGCTTCACTACAAACAAAGGGTTGGCACAAGAACATCGTTGAGCACTATCAACTTTTTTAAATAGATATTTTTTTAAATATGGTAGTTAGGGAATCCAATCCCGTATCAATATTTCAATCCCGCAAGCCTGCAGGATCGAGGTCATCAATTCCGCGAATCCGCGGGATTTGGGGGATTGCAAAAAAAAATCATACATTTGGTTCTAATTAGTTATGTTCATGAATTTACATACTTTTTTTATTCATAATCAGTTAAACATATATTTTTTTTAATAAGATGTATTTTTTAAACATGTTTCCGAAGAAATGATAAAATATTTAAAATTCGTTTTTTTAATTCGATCTTATTTTATTACACATATATACACCGGCGGAAAACGCACGCTGGATTTTTGTAGTCTTCCGCAAACATTTACGCATCGATTGAAATCATTATATTATTCATTCATTTAATATTTTTGAGCAGTTTTCTGTCATTAATTACGTATCAATTGAAATTTTCATTTAATTTAATTTATTTTGATAAAAATCACAAACATTCATCATCATCATCAGCCGTCTGTCATCCACGCTGAATGTAGGCCTCTCCCAAAGCACACCACCGATCCCTATCCATTGCAGCTCCCATCCATTTAAGTACAGCAATCCTCTTCAGATCGTCGGTCTAGCGGGTAGGGGGACGTCCGACTCTGCGGAATCCTGTACGTGGTCTCCACTCCAGAACCCGTCTCCCCCATCGGGCGTCGGTTCTCCGACAGATATGGCCAGCCGGCTCAGAGCCACCTCAGTCACCTTGGTTTGTTGACGAATAAATTCGTTTCTAAATCTGTCCCTCAAGGTTATTACAAGCATGGCTCATTCCATGGCGCCCTACCCACAAACCTTACAGATATATAATTGCAGATCGTTTGCAATTATACTATAAAAATTTATAAGAGAAGCATAAAAAAATAGGCTTAAGAATTAGAAAAAATCATAATATTGATATTGCATCCCTGAGGCAACTCACCCTATCACGAAATACGAGTATGTCGACCTCCAAGGCGACCCGATTAAGCAATAAGATTGTCCACAGGCATAACCATTGGCAGGTTGGTTCTGCAGCGCGGCAAATAAAACAATCTGTGCTGTTTTTGACGAAGGTAATTATCAGAAATAATTTTATCCTCTTATTACATAATGTATATTTTTTTTGGGCACAGAAAATGTATTTTATCAAAAATTAGACACAAAATACTCACGTCTGTCTCGCTCAGTTTTTACATCTCACTCTTACTGAATTGATATGTTTTTACCAGAAAGACACTTATAATTGAGGTTGATTAAAAAATGTTATTATAACAACTATTTATGTCGCACTCTCGAAAATATATTATTTGGAGCGTGATAGAAATATATTGACAAATTAAAATTGTCAACATTTAAGTATGGAATTGAAGCAGGCAAAAAAGGATGAAGGTCGTAAATCGATTATATTTCTCGTTTTTTTAATGGTTTCTGAAGTACCTACTTCTATTGAAAACCCCGATAAAAAAAACATGTGAAACAAATAAATGTGAGGTATTATCGGAATTACGGAACACTTCACGTTGGCAACTCTCCACCCTACATTGTTTTGACAGATAGCCACGTATGGAGTGAAATCATATAACATTCTGTTTATATTGTTTACATTTTATTTGTGATGGGAGTGTTGTAAACATTTTGGATCTATTTCAATTCCTGAAATATCCATTCATCATGTCAGCCTTTCACCAACACAAGATCGGTGACATCGTACATTTGAACGTCGGGGGAACAAGGTAGTAAAATTTACGTCGTTTAATTAATTCGACCACCACTGAAATTATGTTGCAATAATAATAAACAAAATATCATTTGCATTAGTGATTGAACTGCGGTACTCCCAATCTTTTATTTGAAATTCTGATTGATTTGTATATAAATTGTGTTTTGCAACAAGAGTATTTTAAAATTGCTTTGTAAATAAATACGTAAAGATGTATTTGTTACATGGTGGCTTTTCGCCTGTTCCATTCATTATTTTTATTTTGTTTGTCGTTGTATACTTTGATATGATTTAGTAAGTAAATGTTTTATTTGAAATTGCCGTTTTATTTTCTTAATTTTTTTCTTGAAGCTTTGCACATCATGGTGTCACTTGTAAATTTAATACACTTTTATTATGATTTCCACGAATATAACACTAATAAATAACAATAATAGAAATAATTTGAATCGAATATAACAATAATAGAAATAATTTGGAAAAGCGAGACATTTTACACTTATACTAATTAACTCTAACGAAAGGGTGGGCAGAAATAATTGACCACCTACGGTCCTTTCCTGACATACTTCTCTCGCTTCCTCAACAAATAACAAGTCAGATTATTACAAAGTATGAAATCTAGTATTATTAGTAAGCATAGCTTTAGAGGTCATAAAAAAGCCGGATTCTTGTAAATAAATTCGGCTCTTTTTTTTATTTAATTTATTTTTTTAAAAACCCAATTGGTTTATTTGAATACATTTTAGATCTTACTTGTAATTATATAATGTTTCAGTTATATTTTAAATTGATTTGTTTTGAGACTCCTTGTGTCTTTTGGTAGTTTGTTGCTAATTGTTCAATATCCTTGATTGTCCTTGTCTTAGTTTGTGCATTCGGTAAGTGATATCTGTCACAGTTCCTGGTCCAGTGTCTGTGTACGTCTGAATTTTTAGTTAATTTGTAGCTGCTGTCTGTTGTCTCTTCCATGGTCACTCTGTGTACAATTTTCAAGCTCTCAAATTTGGTCAGGTCTGTTATGTCCATTTGTTTTGTTTGTCTGTATACTTGTATGGTTGGGGTAAGATAGTTAATGTTATATGCTAATTTTATTATTTTATTTTGCTGTCTTTGGAGTCCGGAGATGTCATTTTGGTTTCCTGTCCCCCAGAAGGGAATCATATTATGTCAGTCGGCTTTTAACATACGCTTCGTACATCATAACTTTTTCTTTTCTTGGTATGTAATTTTGTATTTTGTAGAAGAGGGAGTATAGATATTAAGCTATTTTAACTGATGAGTTTGCTGGTCACTCTGTTAGGGCATTATCAAATGTTTTCACATTTGATAATGCCTTAGCAAGGCTAATATTGTCATTTTCATCAATATAAACACAAATATATGTTTAATAATTCAGAATGGTTCCTACTCGCATAAAAAGTTTCTGACATAATGCTAATTGATATTATCTATTTTGTAAGATATTTATATTTATTGTTATGTACTTTCATAGATTGGTAACACTCTAAATATCAGGGTGAACCTATGTACATAATTTTATCTTTTCAACATCCAATTATATTTCAATGTTAAGAACTGCCAATGTTTGTTTTTCTCAATTGAAAATTCAAATTATATAATTAAATAAAACAGGCGGATGATAAGATAAAGGCATTATTGTTGGCTTTTATGAAATCCTTTAATATGTGGATTATGTTGGCTGAATAAACATATAAGTATCACTCATAGTCTTGTATTGAGCTTGTAAATGGATTAAATAACTTGCCCGCAGATTGCTGACAATTCGTAATCTTCTAGAAAAGGGGAACGCAATAAAAAATATTTTAAATAACATACCTAAGTGCTTGTTGTTTATGGATTAAAAAAACAATAATTAGGCACCTTGTTTCAAACACTCTACCTTTTTTACCATTGAGCTTCCTAATAAGATGGTGTGATGGTTAGTTACTTGTTTACCTGCTAAAGTAGGTGCTTGTAAGCTTGGATGTAAATGACACTGGTTGGTATCAAATATAACAACCACACCGTGGTTAACATGTTGTCTGCGGAGCACTGACCGGGAAAGTCGGAAGGGGAGAATCCAAATGGCGGACTTCTGTTCAGGTCAGGTTCTATACCGTTTGGTTTTAAGTAAGTAGGAACTGATGAACCTTTCCCTGGCGTCTAAACCTCTTTCTTCTTACTTAAAACTGAATGGTTTAAGGCCTGACCTGGACATGGGTCCACTTAAGGGTTCTCTCCCTTTACCACTGCCCCACTCTGCAGTCTATGTGTTAAATACGAAGTATTTAATTTTCTTTTTATAAATATCACATTTATCCCGATTTTAAATTTCTCATTTTGAAATATGTAGAGATTACACAGGACAGTAACACGTTCATTTTTTTTTAAATAGACTGGACACGACCCGGCTCCTTCTTCATAAAAATGAACTATTTCTGCTCACATTGTAGATTATATAATACATTGTAATACCGTTGATTAAAAAATAGTTAGTGTTAGTTTTTATTAAAAAATAATAATAATTAAGTACTAAATATGCTGAAGGAGAGCAAAATACGAATCTACAAAACCTGCTTTCGGCTTATAATAACATCATCAGAACAAAAAGTCTCTTAAGAACCAAAGAAATGAGGACTTTCCGATCCATTGCAAGAAGGACACTCCGAGACAGAGTGAAGATCTGTGACATTACTGGAGAGATCATGTGGAAAGAGCGTGTTCTGAAGGAGTGATGAGTAAAGCGGCAAATAAAGTACCCTCCAGGAAGACAATCTAAAAGATGGCGAGACAGTTGGACATCTACATCCTAGGAACGGGCTCTGAGAAATAACTGGATATAGTCCTAAAATTGTTGCAGATCCCATGGACTGACATGGTCACCAACAATGAGGTGTTACATAGAGCCAGAGTAGAAAGAGAATTGTTGTCTAATATAAAGACTAGAAAGATGGCATCTTTGGGACAAATTCACAACGAGAAATACAGTCTGCTGCACCTCATCATGAAAGGAAAGATTGAGGGTCGGCATGGTGTGGGAAGATCCCAGAAGTCCAGACTAGAAAACATCAAAGATGGATCGGAATTTGGAGGGTAGGGTAGTTATTCCGGCTAGCACAGGACAGAGAGACCTACGACAGAGTAATAGCCGACGGGGGACCTGTCATGGCACCTTGAGAAGAAGAAATCCTGAAATAAAGCAAAAGATAAATTAAGTGGTGTAAGATTTGATTACCCTGTTTATATAACAAGTGTTACATTTCAGATTCTCTACATCATGGCAGACCCTCATGTGGGTGCCGGATTCCTTTTTCACCGCAATGCTGAGCGGCCGTATCCCGAGTCACCGGGACGAGACGGGTGCGATCTTCGTGGACCGTGATCCGCGCATGTTCTCCATTATCCTCAACTACCTGCGCACCAAGGACATCGACCTCAGCGACGTTAATGTGCGGGCGCTGAGGCACGAGGCCGACTACTTTGGCATCACCTCGCTCAGCAGGAGACTGGCCTTGTGCGATGAGATGACGCACTCCTCCTGTGGAGATGTACTGTACTATGGATGCCTTCCTCCGCCAGGTAGGTTCATGCCTTTTTTTTTTTATTGTGTTGTTACATTTTCTGTTATGTTTGGAAGCAAAATTTGTTAAATAATTTACCATAACATTTTGATAGTCCTCTAGTAATTCTAAATGTGTGAATCAAAATGTATTATTATTTTTTTTAATGTGAATTTTGATTTATCTGATTTTGTATTTTAGCCCAACATCATAGCTGAAGCAACAATTTAAACTTTTTATTTATTTATAATACTATGTTGTTTTTAATATTTTGATTCTGAAACAGTTATTTTATTGTAATCTAGGATTCCAATCCACTAAATTTATTACTAAAACAAAGAAATCTTATAAACTGTTAAATTAAAAAACTTTGTTTTATGTATCACAATTGTATTTTTATTTTTCGCGACAGCTGTTTCCAAGGGTAACACCTGATGAGGTCAACATAGGTTAACGAAACAGCTGCCGCGAAAAATAAAAATACAATTGTGATACATAAATCAAAGTTTTTAAATTTAACTGTTTATAATGTTAAAGTATCATAGTGTTTCGGCCAAAACAATGGACTATTTAAAATAAATCTTATTTAATATTTAGGAAAACATAGGTTTTCTAGAAGTTCATGTATGTTTTATGGTTGTGACATGTTTCCCATGCTATCAAACCATTTATTCAATAAACATATATTTTTTTAATAGATTTTTATTTAGGTACAACACAAAATATATGGCATTCTATTCCCTTGAGTTGTGGAAATTCATTCAGCCATAGGTGAAATAATTTAACTCACTAACTAGGCAGAGAGAATGGACCGCCATACTGCTCTATCCTGACATCCCTTCTTTAGCTTCCTCTACATTTATACATCGTAACATGCATGCTCGTCGATTTTTCCTGCTTCGATTGTGGCCACCTTTGATTAATTTGGTCATGCCATGCTTTTCTTGGCCTTTCACGGCTTCTCTTTCCACTCACACTGCTTGTATACAACATTTTAACCATTCTTCTCTCCTCCATTTGTTCCACATGTCCAACCATCTCAGGGAACCTTTTTTAATTTTGCTTATGATGTAATCATCTGCCTTACACTTCTTCCTTATTTAGTTGTCTGGTATTCTATCATATTCTTCTCGGTGATCTCATTTCTACGCCGTTCATCCTTTTTTGCCAGCTCCAAGCTTCACTTCCATATGTAAGGGTTGGCACTAGAACTCCATTATGTACTGCCATCTTTGATTTAGTGGATATATTTTTATTTGCAGTGATGACTTTGAGAGCGCCATTTATTTTGTTCCCAGCACTGACCCTTCTTTGATGTCTTTCACCATTTTTCCATCACTTGTAAAAATGCCTCCCATATAAATAAATTCGGTAAATAATTTAACAAAAAGACTATTATACTAAAGAGAATTTTAATGTGATCTGTGAAAATTATAATAACAATCTGATATAGCTATAGAAATGAGATGTCTATTTACCCTTTCGTATATAATTTATATTGAATAATTTGGACGATTTTTTTTTAATGAGTAATATGATCTCTCCTCTAGCGAGCCTGACTCCTCCGAGCACACTAGGTGCTCCTTCACAGCCCCCCAAGCCTCCGGCCCGCAGCAGCACGGGATCCGATCCTGGGTCCACGGTCCGCTCTCATTCCCGTAATTCCTCCCTCGATCTTCGACTTGTGGGGAGAGTCACCACCACAGACCAGATCAGGTTGGTACTAATTCTAAGTTTCAATTCTATTGATTGGTTTGCTAATTACTTTCGAATATTATAATAATTTCGAATTACTTTCGGAGAGAATCAAAGTATTCCTCTCTCGCTCTCTTGTTTATAAAATATTCTTGTACTCTTTCTTGATGGCATCCGGTTTTGCCTATTATTATGATGATTAATGTAGAGTTTCTATATCTGTATCAATGGTTATGTAACTGGATCAATTTTATCCAAAAATCAATGTAATTTACAGATGCAATCGTGGCCACTCCAGAACCGCATCGCTAGATCTAAGAAATGGCACTCAAGATGTGTCCAAACCCACCGTGCCTCCTAGACCCGAGGGTAAGTCCATTATATTGTGATAATAAGTAATAATTTTCCATTTATCGTATTTTATTAAAGTTTATTGTATTATGGATGCGTACATACTATGATTAGAGTAAGGCTAAAGCCACAACACTAAAGTGATTATCTAGGTGATAATTTAACCGTTTGAGTGCCAAACCTATTTCGCCAAAATATTTTAAAATATCAAAAGAAATGTCTATTTTTATAGATAATTTATATTTACAAGAAAACAATGTGCCATTTCTGTAAAAATACACCAATTTTCATATTTCTTTCAACATTCTCTTCACTAGGTTTCACACCATGATAATAAAAATACAGAAATTGAATACTATTAATCTACCTACAAGCGCGACGGCGCTCTTCGGCACTCTAACGGTTAATCTACTATAGAGTCACAACTTACCGAGTATTGATAGAAACTTCTGTTACCCTAACAATTTGAAACATGATATAGAAATAATCTAAATATGTCCACTCCCAAAGTAAAAGATTTCTTGGGTATAAAAAATGTTTTATTTAATTGTTATTTAATTGATAGTCTTAAATGAACAATGTCTTTATCCTTGATTACCACAATTAAGCTTGCAATTATAAATTCAAATGTGTAAGGTTAGACATGTCTTATTTGCAGTAAATGGCTGGCCTGATCATCTCCGAGTTCAGATCATCAAGGCTCATCACAACTGGATAGTCGTAGCATACACACACCTCGTAGTGGGATATCGGTAAGTTTTTTTTAAATAAAATTAAACACTTGACTTACAAGGGTAGGGCACGACATAGGAAATTGATTTAGGAATGGGATTTTGCAGAATTCTAGTACCTCCTATGAGTCGTAAATACTCGAAATAAAATTATGTAATAGCTAGCCAATTTATAGAAAAAAGCCTTTAAACTTTTCTCCGTTGCTCTAAATTAAGAATTTTGCTACTATTTTCAGTAGTTAGGTGACTGAACGGATAGCTTGCCTTCTTTATTCTGCTGGCCGGACTGTCTACGGTTAAAATCCCGCGTCAACCGTTTATTTTCTAATATGCCAGCAATGGTGAATTTTTTTCTTTCTAAAAATTGGCTGTACATTGCGGTTTCTTACTTTGACTATGGACGACTCTTAGGGGGTACTAAAATCCAGCAAAATCCTATCCCGAAGTCAATTTCATATTTCGTGCCCTCTCCTTGTTAGTATAAACCATTTTATTGAGTAAGTAGCGCTCACTTTGTACAGAGCTTCCTCAGAGCTATACACCAACTAATTTTCACACATAATTTAAACATATGCGTAGATTGTTACGGTTGGTAGAATGAAATTTTTTGGATCTTGGGTATGTCCATAACAAGTAAACAAACTTCAATCTGCGTTCAATGCAGCAGCAAGACTGATTAAAGGTGTTCCAAAAAAGTCCCACATAACATAACATCTCAAAGAACTTCACTACCTTAAAAGTCTAAACATAATCCAGTATAAACTCTGCTGGACAGTCTTTAAAAAAATTGTTAAAAATTGAAATTCAAGGAAATCCACACTTTGCTCAGTGAAATCGTTTCCAATAGGTAGATTAGTTAAGCCGAAGCGTTGCCCTATTACAAATTTCGAGGATCGAGCCTTTGCAGTAACCGGCCCACTAGGTTGAAACAATTTCCCTTCATACCTTAGGGGCATAAATAATTCATCAAACATATTTTAAATGGTGGAATGAGGTAACTACGTATTTCATTTTACAATAAATTATCTATGATTAAGATAACAAATTATCAACAACAACATTATAATAACAACAAAAAAATATGTTACGAGATGGGATTTTAACCTACCAAATTTTTTCTACATAATGCATTCATTTAATATATATATTTTTAAAGAACCTTGTAGATTGCTCATCGTTTTTTATGAGTATATCTCTAATTATGATTTTTCAGAATTCGCAAAGCACCTCAGTGAAAAAGATCATTTGTACAATAAAGATAACAGCATTGAAATTTATACGTTAACAATAGTAATATAAAATTATATAACCTTGAAATTGCAGAATTTCAAAATATAGAAAATATTATAAACAACCGAATAAACTTAATTTCAAGTCCAATTATTGATACGTTTCTATTACAATCTTAATTAAATAAAAAAAAAATCTACATCTGGACTTAACTTCACCCCCTTTCATTAAGTACATAAGTAACAATTTTGTATCATTTTATTATTCAAAAATTTACACTGAGGAAGGACATGTACGGTCACAAACCCTTGAAAAGTGCAAATTTCGATAATATATAAATTAACCTGCCAATATATGCACTATGAGTTTTAGTTGCAGTATATACAAAAGAATTTATAAAAACTCTTAACTAGTTGTTGTTTGCATTTACGGTTTGGTGTCTGTCAAAGTATTTACAAAGTCCACTTACAATCTAACCTAACGTAGGTGTCAGTCCAGCCTTCCTTGATCGATAAAATGCCTTTGCTTCTGTCCTTAGAATTGTTAATGTGAGATGGAATAATTTTCAAACTCGTTCTTATTAGGTAAGTTGTCAAACACGCTCGTCTGACAGATTTTGTTTGTTCACAATGTTACCAGTTAACACACACACAAGTTAATTCATACATTATCTAGTGAAAATATACATGAAATGCAACACTTTGTCTGTTACATATATACATTTAGTTGATTCAAAATATGAACTGTTTAGGTTGACGGATACAAGCGGATGGTGTGTGGTGTTCAAGTCCCCCATACAGGAGGCCCCCATTGAGCGCGTGGCTTTGAACGCCAAGGTGGGCGGCGGAGAAGTGATGCTGGGTGTAGCTTGTGGCGCCCTCATCAAGCTGTGGGCTATCTCCTCACACGTGGAACCCATCAAGAAAACACTTGTTGGTGAGTACCCTCAATATCCTTTTGTTTAATGATAGTTAAACTAAAGTAACTTAACGTCAATTGCTCAGCATAATGTGTTTATAACCAAAATTAACAACAATAACATAAGAGCATATACAATACAAACTTTCATTCCATTTGGTCTAATAAGACTTTCATAACCAAAAGAAATATATATACAGTACACTCCCTATTTTCCGGGATCGGGTTAACTGGGAAGCGGATTATCCGGGAGACTTGAGTCATTGAAAATATATTTTATAAAAACAAAAATATTTCACAATAGTACTTATAATGCAAACAAAAACTCAAATCTGTTACAATGACATTGGGCGTTTAGTTCACATTTGCGCCACCGCCAACATATGTTTGTGGCTCTATAGTCGTGTCATAATCGTTTCAAGTTTGCATTAAAGCACCCGCAGCGTAGTTCATACTCATAAAACATTGTCGTTAATTTTATTTTACTATGAAAAAGTGTCTATAATAATGGATAAATGCAAACGAGTCGTACTTTCAATTGAACCAAAACTCAAAATAATACAAAAGATGCAAAAAACAATGGCTGTCAAAAAGGCAGATAGCAAAACCCACTCCAATGCCGGAGCTCACAGCAAAAAATGTTATTTTGTCCGTTTGGTGGAACTGGAAGAGAAAAATTTATTTTGAAACACTTAAACCCGAACAAGCTAATTGTGATCAGCTGGATCGCTTGGACCAAGAAATAAATTAAAAAAAAACACCTGGCCTAGCTAACCGCTAACAAGTGTTTTTGCATGATAATTTTGCATTATCCTCCAAAAAATACAAAACAAAATTAAATTAAGGATCTGGGATGGATGACGATAAGACACCCACCATATTCAACGGACATTGCTCCATTTGATTACCATTTGTTTCGGTTGATGCAATTTTTAGATAGCAAAACATACACTAGTTACGAAGGAGTGAAAATGGGCATATCGGAGTATTTTGATTCAAAACCAATTGAATTTTACAGAACAGGGATTCAAAAATTGCCAGATAGGTGGAAACAAGTCATCTTAAATGATGGAAATTATATACAGTAAAAGTCCGTTAATTCGAACAGCGATATTTCGTAATTCGAAAATTTCATAATTTGCTCGGTCCAAAAATTTACTTTTCATAGTAAATTCTACGGGGTAGATCGAAATATCGCGTATTTCGTAATTCGTAATGTTTTTCATCAAAATGTTACTTACGAGTTCTAATAATTCAAACGAGACATCAATATAAAGTGAAATATCACATGAGAAAGAATCAGGTTCGAGCGCTTACATACATTAGTGCAAGCGAGATATCTATACATATATTATGTATTACTCTTGAAAGTATCACACGGTAAAAAAGTGCAAAGCGATAAAATGTGAACACTATGTAACAAGGATATCTTCATTACATATATATATATATATACTCAGCATCTTCCGGGTTTCACTGTATTCATTTTTATAAAGATTTTTTTATTCGTATAAGATGCCTGTCTTAATAGGATTCTCTTAACCAATAAAAAAGTTGATTTTAATTTCAAATTGTATTATTATTATGAACACTTGACGTTTTAATTATTATTATGACAGAACGAAAAAATGGCTGCGATGTTGGCGCAAATTTTTTATTTTTTAGTGATCGCGTAATTTGTAATTCGAATTTTTTTGGGAAATCCGGTCCCTTGAATTTTGAATTATCGGACTTTTACTATATTTGATTTAATTTTGATAAATAAATATTTTAATCAGTTCAAATGTTTATTTTAAAAACTACTTTTTTTACCGGTCCCCCTAATATTATACACGTTAGTGAGTATTCACAAAAACCACGTCCACACTAGGCGTGTATTGAGCACTAAACGAAATAAACATATTTAGTGAAGAAGAGTTTCATTATGAATAAATTAAATATGTCAAATTTATTTAAATTTTAACCTGCCGTATTTATCTTAATAAATTGACCATTCCAGGCACCTTCAACCTGCGAGTCCGCGTGGAACATCTCCTGTTCATAGGGCCCCAGCTGGTGGCCCTGGCGAGTGGGGGCGGCACGCGCGCCTGCGGGGGCAAGGCCGGAGTGTGGCACACCTCCACGCAGCACTGGCAGGTGCAGGACATTGCTCCTCTCACCTCCTTCGACACTGCCGGATCATTCCTCCTGCTCGGGACCATCACAGGAGCTATTGACTATATAGGTAAGGTTCATTTTAAAAAATTCAGTTTTTAGTTGTTAATTTTAATGCAAACATGTTCTTGATATTTTATTAGTGTGTTGTATTATGAGCTATTTAAATCGGGTCAGACGATCAAAGGGGACTTCTACCAAACACAATTGATTCGTTTGAAGAGAGAAAAATGACCAGAATATGCGACTAGACACGAATCCATAATTCTCCATCATGACAACGCTCCGCCACATGTTGCAAGATCGGTTAAAAACTATTTGGAAAACAGTGGGTGTGAAGTTCTACCTCACCCGCCTTATAGCCCAGACATGGCCCCTTCTGATTACTACTTGTTCAGATCAATGCAGAATGCCCTCACCGGAATACGCTTCACTTCAGAACAGGGTATCAAAAATTGACTCGATTCGTTCTTGGCCGCCCAGCCAGAGAAGTTATTTTGGGATGGAATCCACAAACTGCCAGGAAGATGGGCAAATGTCGTAACTTCCCATGGACAATACTTAGAACATTGAATGTATAACCATTTTTTCACAATAAAGCCTTAATTTTCGAAGGAAAAAAAAATGCATGAATTAATGCATACTCCCAATATATACGTAATAATTGTATGAAAAAAGGGTAACTTACAGATTAATTACATTACAAAATCAAGAAAATACTATAATTTTTAATTTATTAACATAGAGAAAATGATTTAATGATATAATTACAAGTTTTACCATATCCCAGGTGAATAAAAACTGTCAATAATTCAAACTGAAAACAAAATAATGTTTTAAATTTAGAACAAAAATACTCATTCTCTAAGTAGGTTCATAAGAGCAATCTATAGTAAAATTAATCTTGTGTCCATTTTAGTTACTCTCCTTGCTAAATAATTAATTATCTTAATGTGAAATGTTCTTTTTCTATTCAGATATGCAGAAGTTTCCTCTCCGTATGAAGGACAATGACCTTCTGGTTACACAACTCTATAAGGATCCCAACCACGAGCCTATTACCGCTATCTCTGTCTATCTTACCCCTAAAACAAGTGAGTTCCCATCTTATGATAATTATTATTTTCTTTTGTTACCAGACTGATGTGATATAAGTTTAATGGGATCCAGATATTTTTTTTCATTCATAATTTTACCTTATAGGTATAAGAGATTTTGTAAGTCATAATTAATGTTAAATGAATTATAACTTACTATGACAATTTGAATAAATTCTTCAATAATATTTTTAAGTTCTTGCTGGTGTTGGATTGTTTTAAGTGCCTAATTACAGTAAATTAAAAAAAAACAGTGGATAACGTGGAATAAAAATTAAATAAACACAAATGTCCGGATCGTCCAGCTGACGACAAGTGCACCATCTAAAATAACATTATGTGTTAAATTATTTTTCTTTGTTATTTTATTTTATATCATTGTATTTCAGATAATTTGTTTTAGATTTATTATGTAGGCGTTGAACGATCGAAGTGTGCGCGGGAGATGCCTTTTGGTGGCGATGAGGTTCGCAACCCATCACACCGCGTCTCTCGCGATGGCGAAAAGAGAAGGATGGAGTACCGCATCGATTAAAGTGTGGCAGTCCATTCTTTCTGCCTACCCTTTCGGGGAGATGGCGTGATGTTAGTTAGTTATGAATTATATATTGTTTCTTGAACAGTGATAGAAAACTTCATATATAATAATTAGTATGAATGAAAACATCTGTTTTCTAGAAGTTTTATTATATTTTTTATGGGAATGTTATATACAGTAAAAGTCCGATAATTCGAAATCCAAGGGACCGGATTTTCCAAAAAAATTCGAATTACGAATTACGCGATCACTGAAAAAAAAAATTTTTTCGCCAACTGCTGCGGCTTGGAACATCACGGCCATTTTTTCGTTCTGTCAAAATAATAATTATAACGTCAAGTGTTCATAATAATAATAACAAAAGTGTTTGGATAGCATAACGACGTTTTTGTGGGTCAAATGGCGGTTTGAAATCAAAATCAACTTTTTTATTGGTTAAAAGAATCCCATTAAGACAGGTATCTCATACGAATAAAAAAAAAACTATATAAAAATTAATACAGCGAAACCCGGATTTTACGTTTTCCCGCCATTTGCGTGTAATTATTTCAGTCCCGATATATTTTAGTACATTTTTTTTCCGCAATGTACGTCGAAAATATTCAAAATATGCGCGCTTGACACATTATTTCGGCCATGATTGGTCAACGAGCGACGTTGCGATTGGTCAGCAGACAACGCCCCACGTGGTGATCAGCCGAAATCTTTCAACTTTTCGTTTTGTTTCTTTCGGTTTTCGACTCGATTTATCACGCCTTTGACATTCGCGATCGTGTTTACATAGTTTTCACGTTTTGTTTTATTCTTTAAGTTTATTAATTTTCTTCCTTTTTGTATACTCATTCAAAAGTAATGTCTCAACAAAAGAAAACTTTGTCTAACTTTGGAATTTCTCCGAAAACTTTGTGAAAAAAATATTGCTAATTTATAGAAAAGAAATGATGGATACACGAAAGATGCTGAGTATATATATGTAATGAAGATATCCTTTTTACATAGTTCTCATTTTATCGCTTTGCACTTTTTTACCGCGTGATATTTTCAAGATAAATACGTAATATATAGATATCTCGCTTTCACTAATGTATTTAAGCGCTTGAAACGGATTCTTTCTCACGTGACGTCTTATTTGAATTATTAGAATTGTGGTTACATTTTGGTGAAAAACATTACGAATTACGAAATATTTCGAATTAACGGTAGAATTTACTATGAAATGTCAATTTTGTGGACCGAGCAAATTATAAAAATTTCGAATTACGAAATATCGTTGTTCGAATTAACGGACTTTTACTGTAATATGTTTCCAAGGCATTATCAATATTTGGTAATGCCCTAGAAAGGCGATACTTATTATTCCCATAAAATATTATAAAACTTGTAGAAAACAGATGTGTTCATTTGTATTAATTATTTAAGTTTTACATCATTTTTCAAGAAACATTAAGTACAAATGAAAATGTTAGAAATTTTATTATGTTTTATGGGAATGACATGTTTCTCCTTGTTAGTCATTATCAAATGGTATTTGAATGAACAAATGACATTGATAATGCCTTAGCAAGGCAAAACGTGTCATCCCCATAAAACATAGATTTCCAATCTTTTCTGGGCCACCAATCTTTACAAGAAAAATAAACGTTCAACGCCCCCGTCCCATAAAAGTTATTCCAAAAAAGGGAAAATGATTACAAATACATACAATAACAAAATAAACCAATATTTAAGTTTAATTTGCTATACCTACATGATTAGTGTGTTTTTTTTGTCTTTTTAAACTATATTTTTTTATCTGCCCACGCTCTCTATTTTTTCTGGGTCTTCTACTGCCCCCCTGAAAGTCTCAAACGCCCACAAGGGAGCGTTATCGCCCACTTTGAGAACCTAGGCCATAAAATACAATAAAATTTCTAGAAATGAGATGTTTTCATTCGTATTATTTATTAATTTAATTTAATAAAATGTATTTTTGCAATAAATATTAGGTTTATGCGGGAACTGGATTGAAATTGCATACGGCACTCGGAGTGGGTCTGTCCGTGTGATAGTCCAGCATCCCGAGACTGTAGGACTTGGACCACAGCTGTTCCAGACCTTCACGGTCCACCAAAGTCCCGTCACCAAGGTAACACTGCCCGTTCAACATTTAAACGGAAGATAACATTTTCTATAACTTGTTATATTTCTTACAATTTGCATGATAATTTTTATATTTATTTTTTATTTATTGTTAAGAGGTTTGTCCGTAAAATAAGTTTCCCTATTTTTTTTCACTTTAATACATCATTGGAAAGCTTAGACTTTCAGCTATTTTTCTACATAGGCCCCATCCATACACTTCTGTCAGTTGAGAATGAATTTCCGTCGCCGAATGGCCTTTGGCACACAAAAAACGAATCACGGAGCGTACTTCACACCTCACGGGCGATGCGATCGGGAGCTCCATTCTTTACGGCTGCCAAACTGACACTGAGCGTCGCAGCGAGTTCGGCTGGGTGGGGATGTAGAGGGGGAAGACCAAGCCACGATCCAGTGTTGCCGGATCGCACGTAACAGCGATTACGATTACGAGGGTAGTCCGTAAAATACAAACTTATTTTACGGACTACCCTCGTAATTATCTATTATTGCTACATGGGCCTTTAATGTTGTAGTTTCGTGGTACTTTCCAAATTTTTGGATTCAACAGATTATTTGAAGTCAATTACTGGATACAACTTCTTATTATTGATTCTCAATTTTTTGCTATTGATTCTCGTGACATGTGATAGATAGCCAATTTCAATTTCATATGTAAGGACCTAATATAATAGTTAAATGTATAATAAAAACAAAAAGGCATAAAACACACCATGAAGACATTTAACCAAAAAAACCACAATAATTTTGACACTTTATTATCTATTATTTATTTTATCTATTGTTTTTTCAAACCCATAAAGGTTTTTACATCTTTCTGTCTGCTTCAGGTTTCGCTATCGGAGAAGTATCTGGTGTCAGTGTGCAGTGAGTACAACCACGTGCGGTCATGGAAGGTGACACGCTTCCGGGGTATGATCTCCACGCAGCCCGGAACCACGCCCGAGGCCTCATTCAAAGTGCTGTCACTGGAGCCCAGCGACCCCAACGTCTGCTCCTCCAACGACTGCGGTTAGCACACCAAATATACTTCAATACTATACAACATCTAATACATGTATTCAACCTTAACCCTTTGCACTCCCTAGTTATAATTTTATTAAATACCACTGACTGCTTAATTAATTTATAAAATAAAGGAGTCTCAATTAAAAATTATTTTGGAATAGTGTAGAGTGTAATTACACAGTGAAACCCGGATTTTACGTCCCCGTATTTAACGTTTTCCCGCCAATTGCGTTTAATTATTTCAGTCCCGATATATTTTAGTACATTTTTTACCAAGTTTAAGTTGTTTTTTCAATAAGTTTTTAATTTTCCCTCCATTTACGTTTTTTTTTCCTCAGTCCATTAAAAAATGTAAAATAAGGGTTTCACTGTATACATTTTTTTGTTAATTTTAAAAATTGCGCCTATAAAATCGGGTCTAGCTTGAAATAATAATTGGTGTAAGAAATACTATATCGAGCCACATTCGACATTGGAGTGGTAAGGCAGATACAATGGCCCGCCACATTGTTCTGTCATGACATACTTCTCTCTACAATGTAAATACAGTCATATAAAATATGTATTTAATTTATTTCCAGAAAATTTAAAGCTTGCATAGCTATAAGATTCTCAAATTAAATTAGTAAAACTATGCCATTAACACTACACCATTGGTTCACAACGTCATGTACTTATAATATTTATTGTGTAAAAAAATAATGCTGTTATTTTTTAAACTTCATGGTAGAAGTTCATTTTAAATAAAGAAAATAAAAAAAATGGCCGAAGACACGAACATTAGTGGATTTTAACTAAATATACGTTTAAAAAAGATTTTTTACAATTATTATTTTATTTTCATTATTTATTTATTGTGTGTTATCAGGTCCGTACGGAGAACAAGGAGAAGAGCAGATCTTCGTGCAAAAAGTGGTCCCCGACACTGACACACTGTATGTGAGACTAGCATCAAATGGAAAAAGGTAAGAAATCAAATCAAATCAAATCAAATTAGTTTATTTTCTCAAAAGATATTACAAACAACAATTATAGTTTGAGGCATCTATTGAGAACAGGTAAAACATTAAAAATATATAGTACCAGGAACGCATGAGATGGTTCGACATTAGGAATACAAGATACTCTCCATAGTCAAGAGTATTCGTCCTCTGAACGTACTTTCACGAATATAATGTAACACGAACACGTCGATCTCCGAAGCAATCATGTTCAGCAGTTTGATTTCTCTCCCCACCGGCATCACCAGAGGCAGGTTGGTTCTGCATGCTGGGAGATAAATCATCTGGATAGCCTCCAAGATAACGGAGTTCTCAAAGAATCCCCTGATAAGTCTGAAGAAATCTTTCCTTCTTATCTGCAAATTATTGGTCCCCAGCATGCCCAAGAGGAATGCAGTGGGATAAAGCCACGGATAGCTACCAAACTCCCTCATGTAGAGATATCTCAGAAATCTTTTCTGAACCCTCTCTTACATGAGCGAGTATCTCGCTTCATGGGGACTCCATATCACCGAACCACACTCGAGCCAGCTCCGGACCAATGAGTTATACAGAATTCTCAAAACATAGGGATTCCTGAAAACTCTACCAGTTCGGAGAATAAATCCCAACATTTTCAGTGCAACTCCACATATTCTCTCGATGTGAGCATGGAAAGTCAGCCTTCTTTCATAAACAATAAGTAATGTAATATTAATACAGAGCATGCTGCGTAACAGCCACGAGTCTCCATCTTGGATTAACACAAAGCAGCATATTTATTTATTCTAAACATATTTACAGGAGTGACATGTTTCGCCTTGATAGGGCACCATCAAGGTGAAACACATCACTTGCATAGAATATAATAAAATGTGTATAAAATGTACATTTTCTTCAATGTTTAATACAAACAATGTATGAAATATGCAATAAGAGTTACCTTTTGACATCTAAGGTTATGGTATTCGAAAAGGATGAATTTTCAACTGATTCTATGTGATGTGATGTCAAGGTGAGAAATTAAAGTTACCAAATTTACCCATTCTAGAGGCATGTTAAAAGACAAAAAATGGAGAATGATGTCAATAGATAAGATAGAAATGTAGAATGATATCAAAGTCATTACTGCCAATAGAAATATATGAAAATTTTCATATGAAAACTTTGTGGTTAGACATTTTAAAAATGTAAAATAAATATTGAAAAAAGTAAGTAAGAGGGTGTCATGTCGTCAAGGAATATGGCCTGACCTGGACAGGGGTCCACCTTTTGGGTTCTCCCCTTACCACTGTTCCGGTCAGTGCTCTACAGTCAACGTGTTATTAGGGGTACCCATAAGTAATGTCGTTTTTTTCTATGCGCCGTCTTTAAAATAGTTTCCTTCAGTCTGTTATGCAGTAAGGACGTGTTATAAGTTTTTATTGTGTAGCTGCTACCTGCTCGTGGCCTTGAGATAAACTAAAACGGTTTCTTTATCCCTCTGACGACAATGGTAGAGACGTGTCCGATGGAACAACATCTGCAGAGTTGCATACTTTTTCAATATCATTTGAAAAATAAATCGACAGAAGCTACGAAGGATATTTGCGAGATTTACGGTGACATATTGGATGTCAGCAAATGCCAGCGATGGTTCAAAAAATTTAAATCTTATGATTTTTGTTTGAAAAATGAGCCTTGAATTGAATGACCCGTCCAGGCTGATGAAGCAGCCGTGAAGTCTGAAATCGAAGACGACCCGATGCTGACTATAGAGAAATTACCGGAAAAGGTCGGTACATCCTGGTCCAATACTCAAAGGATCCTAAAGAAGTTGGGCAAGATTCAAAAATAAGGTGTTTGGGTCCCACACGCATTGACCGACCGCAACGTGGCTCAACGGTTTGGCATCAGCAGATTATTGCTAAAAAAATAACAATTAAGCCCATTTCTTTATGACTGGTGATGAGAAATAGGTTTAATTCAAACATAACGTGAAAAAAAAAAACAATGGCTAAAATGCGGACAAAAGGCCGTTTCAACCCTGTGGTGAAACGATCTACACACGTGAGGAATTAATCCATCCTGGTCACGGCACCAAATGTGATGGAATGCCCTGTCCACGAGGACACCTAGGGTGGAAGGATCCCTCTCCTCCTCCAGTCCTCTCCTGGTCACGGCACCAAATGTGGTGATATGTTCTGTCCATGAGGACACCTAACTGTGATGAGGGTCTCCTCTCCGCGAGGAACCCCTAACCTTCATCCGCGAATGGTGGAGCTTCCTCCAGTCATTCCCTCTTCATCCACCTGTACGGAGCTTACAGGTGTTTTACCTTACGCGAGTTGGCCTTCGTGATCGTCTAGAAATAATACTGTATGACCCTTCGTTATGACCGATGTAATCCAAGCCCTTTTATTTGGCGAATACTGATAATTTCATTCTAAAGTTAATCGTTCCTAACCCTTCCGAATATTCTAAGCAATCCTGACAAACCCACGTGTAATCAAACTATATGACACTCAATATTTCCTAGGAACATCTAAACCAAACAACCTAAAATATCTCTAAGTTTACAAAATATAAATTCAAATTATTATCTCTAGAAAATGTGGCACCCCTGGAAGAAACATTCACAAACAATATGCAACAAATACGATGTACAGTAATTTAAATCAGAGCGTAATGTAATAATGATGCAATAAAGAACAGCTTCCTGAAAGGTACAAATTATATAACAATTCAGTGTCAAAATATAATATATTAGATATATAAGGAGTTGTAGGGGATTCGGATATAATAGTGTTAGTATCGCGGGGAACCAGTCTTTTCGTCAGACTGATGATTTTTCTCCACTGCTCCACGGCAGAATCGTCTGGTAACCAGACGACCTACTTCCCAACCCTTAATCAGTGGACCTGGGGATTCAAACCCATGAACCTGGCCATCACCCTATCAGGGGTTTTCGAAGTTCGGTCCACTCACCTTCGAGACAATCTCCACCAATAGACAGATAGCAGGGTCTTTCACCATACTACCTTATATTTCGTCCTTCGGTGGGGTCAAAGAAGTGCGCGATCCCAACCTCCCCTAACTGTCTTCATTCGTCAGCAGTCGGTCCACTCACCTTCGAGACAATCTCCACCAATAGACAGATAGCAGGGTCTTTCACCATACTACCTTATATTTCGTCTTTCGATGGGGTCAAAGAAGTGCGCGATCCCAACCTCTCCTAACTGTCTTCATTCATCAGCAGTCAACCATATTTATGTAGCATAATTTGCATGGGTCGAAGTTTATATGTTTATTTATATAGAAGATGGCAAATTTTGTTAGAACGCTACATGTCCATAACTAAGATTTCAGTATTCGATGAGTTAGTGAATACCTGTTTCGGGCGCGATGCGTTGGCCCGAGGGTTAGTGAGCTATATTACGTGCAGTATAGGAAAGGTATCGATATATTATATATATATATATAGGTATATATATTTAGGTACATGTATGTAATATATAATCGTAAGCATAGTATAATCATGGAGTAAGCCGAACGCATACGTTCCAATTTCCTGAAATATAAATTCTTAATTCTAGACTTAGCTTTTCCGTCGTAAAACCAGCTCAGGAACACTGATTCTATAGTATTTTTAAATCTACAAATGCCGCACCCCTCGTACCACTATACTTGTATACAAAATAAAATGAAGTTCTTGATAATCAAAACAACAAACACCCACTGAATCTAATACCAAAAGCGACCGCTTCCCGTCAGGTCAAAAGTCAACTGCCTCGAGCTACCTCTCTCCCTGGCCCACTACCCTTCTCCGCTCCCCGCGCCCCAAACCCATCCCCAAATCTTCCCCCTCGTCCCCCTCTGCTTCCCGCACCCCTACATCCATCCCACTTGGTTAGGTGTTATATTTTCTAGCCATTTGAATTTATTTTCGTACATCTGAATTCACGTATCTCTCTCTACGATGGTTCAATACCATCACAACCCCTAAACGGTCGTTGCATTATAAAAAAGGGTTATTATGTGTTTATTGGGTTTCGAAAGGAATCATTTACTTTGAACTATTGCCACAAGGTCGGACAGTGTCGGCAGAGTTATACTGTCAACAGTTGGATAGCTTTAATGAAGCACTACGCCAAAAGAGGCCAGCTTTGATGAATAGAAGCGCCATTACTCTTCAGCACGATAACGCGCGAGCTCATGTTGCGAAATTGACGCGTAAAAAATCTTGGGTGGGTCACCCTGTTGCATCCTCCATACTCGCCGGATCTCGCACCATCTGATTCCTATTTATTTTGTTCTATGGAACATTATTATCACAATATTTTCAGTCAAAATTCGCTGAATTGTACAAGAAGGGCATGGTTGATTTAAAAAAAAGGTGGCAGAAGGTTATAGATTATATGGGGAATAATTTTATATAAGAAAAGTTAAAAGAAGTATAAGAAAAATTGTTTTGAATTTCATTGAAAAAAACGACATTACTTATGGGTACCCCTAATAATATGGAGTTTTAAATTATTGTTTAAATAACAATAAATATATTTTGTTTTCCTTTTAAATATTGGCAATGTCACATTTTAAAAACAACCAGATTCAAGTGTTCTGTGTTCGTGTGCAGGGTCTGCGTGGTCAAGTCAGTGGACGGGGCGGCGGTGTCCTGCTTCATGGTGATGGAGTGCGAGGGGGTGCTGCGACCACGGCGCCTGCTGCTCACCGGCCATTGCTCTGGGGCCACACTCATGTGGGACCTCACCACAGCCCTGGACCGCGCTGCAGACCCCAGCAAGGGTAAGAACTATCTAGATTTTCCATGCCCTTAGATGTTTGGTTGCGGGTGGTTTACGTATACAGTAAATGAAAAGTTACAGGTCGTAGTTATTTTTATTATTATTATTTTTTCACGTATACAACAGGTCACTTGAACCCAATTACAGTATACACTTTGTTTTTAAGCTGATATATTGATTCTCGTGACATGTGACAGGTAGCCAATCTATCGCCATTTTATTGTCACGAGAATTCTACGCCAGACCAATGACAGTGTGACAATCACACTGCCATCGCCGGGAATCGAACCCAGAACCTTCGGAATGGGAATCAGAGCTCTTACCACTCTGCCACGAAGGTCGTCATTTTTCACGGTTTATTGTGTATGTGGCATAGACTTAATGTTAACATAATGAACTTAATTGAAGTAGACGTCCGTGCGTGAGAGCGTGTCTGAGGCCATTGTTTAAGGCACATTCAGTGGGACTTCTTCCTATATCATAGTGCATCTAATAGTATCTCTTCATTAATCTTCGAAACTTCAGTCAATGAAGATACCACAAAATATAAACATATCATATCATAAGTATTGTATTTTCACTGTATAACAAGATTTTGATAAATTAGAAAATAACAATTCTTTTTATTATTTAGGAGAATACAAGTTATTTTTAAGAATATATTTTATATATTTAAATTTTAAACTAATTAACCATCACGCTGTTTCTCCGAAAGGTGTTGGCTGATAGAATGAACCGCCACACAGTTTTTTTCCTTTACTAATTTCGCTTCCTCAACATTCATACATCATGTCATGCACACACTTTGATTTCTCCAACTCCTCACGACCAATGGCCAATATTTAATATTTGAATGATTTGATCATGCCACATTTTCCTCTATTTCTTGTTACATTTACATTGTTCACATATATGTACATTAGGGTGTCCCTTATATGGGCAAAAAAAATTTTTTTTAGATTTTTGAAACGCATACCCCCTAATTATGTTTAATAGTCTACTAGTTACCAAAATACAGAATTTCAACTTCCTACGTTAATTCAAACCCGTGCCGACTTGCCCTCAAAGTTTTAGAAAATAGCCGGTTTAAGTGTCTCTCAAATGTAGTTGTAGATGATCACTTAAAACCATTATGTTAGATAAATATTGATGAAAACATGTATTTATATAATGTTTTTCTTGTAATTATCAAAAAAGATCCGAATTTATATTTATTTACTTGGATATTTCCTCTTCAAAGTCTCTTTTTTACAGTCTGGGTAAATTTTTCTATGTTCTGGCACACAACATAATATGAACTGCTTATGTTCTTCATCTGCGGTAGTCAAACCATGAAAGTATTTCATTATATTACCAGCTCTTTCAGCTGTGTCATTAACTGATTTTAAGCTAGTAACCTTCTTTTTAGCTTCCACAAACTCCGCGTTATCTTTCTATGATGATACAATTTCTTGAAAGAAACTACTATCAAGTTTCAGTCGTGAAAATAAATCTTCACTCTTGAGAGAAACAAAATCACTCAAAGATTTCCATAAAACAAGATAACAAATACTTGTAGTACCTATAAATAAAACAAATAAGTGCTAATTTAAATAGGTACCAGATTAAACACTACTTACGTACCATATAGAGAGACAGACATCTGTTCCTTCGATGGAACATATATATTTTTCCCGAATCACCAAAACTTTATTTTTTTAAGTTTTCTACAATGTTTCCTTTGGTCTACTCATCAACGTTGTCATCGAAAATTAAAAAGATGGCTATTTTCTCTGACAAGTACCACAAATGTTGATTGAACTTGTATAAAACCGCTTTGGAAATTGTCAACTTCTTCGCAATCTTTTAAGGTTTTTCAAAAACAAAAATCTTTATTCGGAGCTTTTATCGCCAAACTACATTCAATCCAAGGCTTCACATAAGCTGCCACAATACATAAACAAACATCTCGTAAAGCTTGTTTGTCCTTAGCGCACATTTTAAACTAGGACTGCAGCAAACGTATTTTTAAGAGCTCTTGCCATCCATCGTGCTTGATGCATTGGGTCCGCAGGTATGATTTTTATTTTATTTTCATTGCCTCCACCCATTAAAACAATAGCAAGCTCAATGATATCGCTATAATCATCTCGTACAATCGATTTTGTGATTCAAACGCACTTTTGAGCATCAGTTCATATATATATGATGGCGGCAAGCAAAGAGTAACAAATCTCTTTCTAGTTTTTGCACACAAGCTCCGTTCAAGCATCCTGTATAAGATGCTGTCGTATCACAGCACATTTAAGAGCATTGGTTTGTGCGATATCGAATAAATTATCTAATTCAAGTTGAAAGATCTCTTCGCGGCGCCTATGTAAGTCCTGAATCTTCTTGCTATTTTTTGCAGTTCTCGTCAGACCTGATAAAGATCTACCAACTTCTAAACATAATTAAGAACAGCTCTGGTAGGTATTCTAGCCTTTTTTCAGAATATATTGCACTCCAGAATGACAAGATTTGGGCTTTCATTAACAGTCAAATTAACTTCACGTATGTTGAAAAATAGAACTGCGAGAACTTGACGATTAGATGATAGTTTACACCTGTTATTTGGTGATTTATTTCACCAACCAAGAAAATACTGTTTCAATTGCTTCTTAGTTCCATTGACATCTTCGAAATATAAAACAATCCGTGCTACTACCCGACAAGCTAGACTAAATGATAATAACAACGACCGCGCGCCGCTCCTGTGACGCAATTTGTATGGGACATCTTTGCGCGCAAGTCGGCACGGGTTACACTGTTCCGAAAAAGGAAAAAAATTGTTTTCGGATGTTTTAGGCCCAAATGAATAAAACAATAGCCTATGCATTTTAAAATTAAAACTTTGAAAAATAAGGGACACCCTAATGTACATACAGTATATTTTTATATTTAAATTTTATATAATAAAATACTAATTATTAATAAATTTTTTACTCTAATAGAATTGGAGCAAACGACCGGTGGCGGACCGAGCGCCAACGAGCTGGTTCGCCTCGTTGAGCAGTGCGACCTCCACTGCACAGCGCCCCCCTCTCCTCACCGGCCCCTCAGTTGAGGCCGTGAGGGCGGCGCCGCCTCCCTCGTCCCCCCCGCCCCTGATCTGCCCGCCTCCAGACTGTGCACGCCGCAGCTCTGATGGAATGTCACCACAACGGAGTGTGGTGGTTTACTGAGGACCTACTTGTGATTTGTATAGAAAACATTTTTAGAAATATCTTATATTTTATTATATTTGAAGAGCGGGTGGTTTGCAAGTGCGGAGAATGAAGCCACAGATATAATTAATTTTTCATTAACTTAAGGCGTTAACACTGTGGAATTCCATAACGGTAAAATTTTTTTATAAATTAAAAATTAAAACATTTAAAATATTTTATTATTTATATTCAAAATAAAATAGAAATAAAAACACTGCACTTGGTTTTTCACCACTATGCGGTTATTTTAATTACC
This sequence comes from Lepidostoma basale, assembly GCA_022606425.2. Taxonomy (NCBI): domain Eukaryota; kingdom Metazoa; phylum Arthropoda; class Insecta; order Trichoptera; family Lepidostomatidae; genus Lepidostoma; species Lepidostoma basale. The sequence continues at coordinate 173 of JAHDVF020001590.1, read as the reverse complement.
GACTAGTTTCGCTTGTACCCAAGCTTCCTCTGGGCTTCATAATAACAAAGTGCGGTGTTTTTATTTCTATTTTATTTTAAATATAAATAATAATAAAAAATTTAAATGTCTTACCGCAAAGTGAATGCTTCATATGAAAATTAAAAAAAAAAAAACATTATTTTTTTCATTTT